>CAKAKR010068030.1:123767-174167 GCA_916700685.1 Adelosebastes latens
AAATCTTCGTCGGCATCCGAGATGAAAATGTTGGATTCTGGCTAGATTAAAGTGTCTTAGTCTACTAAGGTATTATTAAATTAAAAAGGGAAATACACAAACTAAATTGATTTTATGAATTTAATCTACTTTGTAATGAGACTTGACATCAGTGTCAGAGAGTTCTGTTGTTTTCAAACCATGAAATTGATGTGTGCATCAATTTTGTATATTTATATAATGTTCATTTAAAAAACATATTGTTTCTATTCTATGTTTCCTTTTACTGCTAGTTTGGTACAATGACCACATTTACTCATGAAGAGGATAAACATCAGTCTCATTAACATCCTGCACTAACTGAACATGATGCTGAAAATCAATGAGATAAGAGTTTGGTGATATGAGAAATGTAATTTCATCCAATTTCAAACATGCCCTGTGGTTGGAAAAAAGTCAAAATGTTCATAGATTTTTGTATGAAATAAAAGAAGCAGTAACAGTTTCCTTCTCCAGAATTGATTAATGATAATCTTGATTAATACCCGTGGACAGAACATCACGATGATGTGTCATTTTACCTCGTACTGCTCTTTGAGGATCTTGGCCAGTTGTGTGTAAAGCTGCTCTGCTTTCTCGGAGATCTGCACGTCGCTGTGATGAACCAGGATGAAGTCCTCGTCTTCGTCACCAGGGGGCGACGGCACCTAAAGGTCACAGCACAGAGAGGGTCAGTCACAGTGGGACTCTCCATGGGTTCACATCAGACATGAAATGCTGTTTATATTCTGAGGAAAGGAGCACTAGTAATACCGCTCATATCCACCACGGTCTAATTTAGTTACGATTGTACTAAAGCATCCCAATTAAATGACATAAAGCGCACCTAGATCATCAAAGTTATGTCTCCTTGGGGACAAAACTGTGGTGCAGCAGTTGAGTGAGTAAATCTGCGTTTAGTATTAACAACTGGCTTAATAACCTAAACACGGTTGATTCTAGGATGTTTGAAAGAGTCTCAAACTCCTACACTAAAAATACGGAGGGAACAAACGATGGAAATTGTTGCCTGCTGGGAAGATTGAAGTGGAAAAATGATATGGCTAAAGAACAATGGGACAGCTTTAGTGGATATACTGTATATCCAGAGGGAGCAACCGAACCTTGACAAGGAACTGATGGTTTGGTACAGTACATTTGTAATTGTTACCATTCTATACCACCTCATGACGTTTTTATGACATACTATATTATGACATTTTATGAGATTTTTTACGACATACTATACTATGACTTTTTAATGACATAGTATTTTTTATGACATACTGTACTATGAAATTGTGTATGACATTTCTTATGGCATACTATACTATGACTTTTTGGGACATACTATACTATTAAATTTTGTATGACATTTCTTATGGCATACTATACTATGACTTTTTGGGACATACTATACTATTAAATTTTGTATGACATTTTTTATGACATACTATACTATGAATTTTTACGACATTTTTATGACATACTATAATATTTCTTTTTTATGATATACTATACTATGAAATTTTATGACTTTTTTTCATGACATAGTGTAATAACCTGATTTACATCAGTTATTTTGCATGGGGCGGCTGTGGCCGGCTGTAAAGCAGGTCGTCCACCAATCGGAAGGTCAGCGGTTCGATCCCCGGCTCCTCCTGTCACATGTCGAAGTGTTCTTGAGCAGGACACTTTACCCCAAATTGCTTCGGTGTGTGAATGAGTATTTAGATTAGATCCTGATGGGCAGGTTGGCACCTTGCAGCATGGCAGCCTCTGCCATCAGTGTATGAATGTGTGTGTGAATGGGTGAATGCTGACGTGTAGTGTAAAGCACTTTGAGTGGTCGGAAGACTGGAAAAGCGCCATAGAAAGTCCATTTACCATTTCTCATGTCTCTGTTTTTCTGATTATATTGTTATTAATTACAGGATTATTCCCTTAGCCTCTCATTAGTTAATAGAGAGAGTGAGAGTCATAATCTACTCTGGAAAGGTTTATTATTTATACAATGAGATGTAGTATTGAAGAAGTATTTGAGTTTAAAGGGGCCTAACACTATATTGATTATATATTATTGTACTGTGTAAAGTGTTCCTCATATCACGAGCCTATGGTAAGAGGGTTACAATACTATACTATGACTTTTTTCAACATACTATACTATGACTTTATATCTTTTATGACATACTATACTATGACTTTTTTATGACATACTATACTATGACTTTTATGATATTTTTTTATGACATACTTTACTATGACTTTTTATATGAATTTTTTACCGTGCTGATGTCCACAGTCTTGCCGCTGCGGGCAGTCTCGATCAAGGGGTCAAAGCCCTTGGCGGTGCGGAGGAAGATCTTTGCCTGCTCCATGTCGTTCTTCTGCTTTGCCTGCAGAGCCGCCTTCATGTACTGCTTCTTCCTGCCCTCCAGGAACTCCAGCTGCTCACCCGCTGGAGGACGGAGAAAAACAGTAAGTAAACCGACTGTAACCAGATGTAGTTTTCAGTGGGGATCAGGTTTATCTCTGCAGAGTCTCACTCTCTTACACAGTGATCCAAATACGGTCATTTGTAGCGTGGCTGAAGGTGGAAGAACCTGTATGTCAGAGAGGTGTTTTTGTTCTTGTCTGGAGAGTATGTTACGTTATTAGTACTAGGGCTGAACTAATAATTATTTTCTATGACTGTCAAAGTTAATGCGATAACGCATTAATGCAAATTTGTTTTAACGCCACTAATTTATTTAACACATTAATGTAACTTTTTAGGTTGTAGCAGTTTTAAAGCTAGAGTGAAGCTACTTACGCTAAATTTTAGCGAAGAAAAACTGGCATGGTCATTTTCAAAGGGATCCCTTGAGAGTATTAAATACTTGACAAATCTCCCTTTAAAATACATTATGAACATATAAAAAAAATGTGCGATTATTCGATTGACAGCCCTACTATCTTCATTATCGATTAATCTGATGACTTCAATTTGCTTGTTTTGTCTGACTTGTCTAACAGTGTAAAAACTAAAGATATTCAGTTTACGCTCACATATGACAGCAAATAGTCACTTTTGAGAAGGTTGAATTTTGCCTTTTTTCTTGAAAAATGACAAACGATGAATCAATTATCACAATAGTTGCCAATTTATTATCTGTCGATCGACTGATTGATTAATTGACTAATCGTTGCCACTCTAATTCGTAATGTTGTGTATGTGCATTGTTCATTTGATCATTGATTTTGGTCTCTTGTGCTGGTATTGTCCATCTTACATCACAGAACTCTGTCAACATGTGCTGCTACAGAGCCAAACGTTAAAAGCACTTGAATATCTTTTAATGTTTTTAATAGACACAGAAATGAAAATAGACTTCTGTGAGCTGCTTCAGGACATGTTTCCTGTTGGGGACCGACCTGTTGGTGAGAGTCCTCCCCTGGAGGCCGTCCTGTCAGGTGAAGCTGACGGAGTCCTTTTCCGTCTTTGCTCTGCGATGGGGACATCTAACGTGGGCTTCTTTGGCTCCTCTGGAACAGCAGGCTTAGACTGCAACAAACGAAAAAACACACTATCAACAATTTATCCACAAAACCTAAATAAAAAAATTCTAATAATGATAGCCCACCTCCTCCTCCTCCTTCTCCTCATCTTCATCTGCTATTTCTGTAGCATCAGTGGAGGCGAGCTTATCAGCTGCCTCCAGAGCAGCAATGAATCCCTGCTCTGCTCCCGTCGTCTTCTGGCCCGGGATTGGAGGAAAACCTAAAAGATAAAAGCTTATTTGTCATTTTGACTGGCATTACAGTTCTTAAACACTAGATTTACTCTTTTGGTCAAGTACAAAACACATCTTGTGGCGCTGATGCAGAGCCTCACTGACAGCTTTTATAGTGATGCAGTACACAGTCACACCCCAGGACTACAGAACCGGGAATACCAATCCAATCCAATTTCACAGAGCTAAATGTGACTTGGAATTTAAACTTAACTAAAAAAAAACATGACAAAAGAATCTCACCAGGGGGAACCGGCAGCTCGTCAAAGTTGACCGCTTTTCCTGCTTTGTGAGTTCGGATGGCACTCTGGTATTGCTGCAGGAGGAGAGAGGTTGAATATTATTTACAGAGTGGAGCTAATGCTGCCATAATGGGGTAAAGGGAGAAAAGATTTGTTGCTGTAAAGTGCTAGAAGTCTTTACAGTGCTTTTAGGAATAGTGCCGTTATTGTTTAATGCCTGTACAGGTTTTCTTTTTTCATACACATATATTTTTATATCATTCTTATATTTCAGGGCTGTCAATCGATTTATCCATTTAATCGCGATTAATCACACATTTTTGTATCTGTTCAAAATGTACCTTAAAGAGAGATTTGTCCAGTATTTAATACTTTTATCAACATGGGAGTGGGCAAATATGCTGCTTTATGCAAATGTATCTATATATTTACTATTGGAAATCAATTAACACAAAACTATGACAAATATTGTCCAGAAACCCTCACAAGTAAAAAAAATATGCTCAAATCATAACATGGCAAACAGACAACAACAGCTGTCAGTGTGTCGGTGTGCTGACTTGACTATGACTTTCCCCAGGCTGCATGTGATTATCATAAAGTGGACATGTCTGTAAAGGGGAGACTTGTGGGTACCCATAGAACCCATTTTCATTCACATATTTTGAGGTCAGAAGTCAAGGGACCCCTTTGAAAATGGCCATGACAGTTTTTCCTCGCCAAAATTTAGCATAACTTTGGAGTGTTATGTAGTGTCCTTTGCGACAAGCTAGTATGACATGGTTGGTACCAATGGATTCATCAGGTTTTATAGTTTCATATGATGATTCACTCTAGCTTTAAAACTGAGCCCTCTACAACCTAAAAATCGCAAGTTGTGTTAATGCATTAAAGAAATTTGTGGCGTTAAAACGAATTTGCGTTAACACGTTATTATCGTGATAGCTTTGGCAGCCCTATTATATTAACATTTTTATATTATTTGCCCATATACTTATTCTAATGTCTTCATAAACATGACAACTCTCTGTCATACTGTCTCTAAAATGAACTAACTGACAAAAAAGAAGATGTAATGGGACCAACATGTTTTAACTCAACTAAATATTGTATTCACTGTTACACTGAACACTTTGTACTTTATATTTCCTTTTGACTAAACTTAAACTACATTTCACATATGAAAACTCTGATTTATATTTTGTTATAAATGTGCCGGCTTCATTCTATTTATTACACCGGTAACAGAGATAATCATGTAGAAAGAGCCTGACAAACACAGCTTTAGCAGTAGAGCTCTGTAAAAGTCGATGCAGACATCAGAGGAGAGTCTCTCCTTGTACCTTAGCGATACGGTCGTGCATTCGGGCCTTGCGGTCGTCTCCGCTGGCTTTGGCCTGATTGGACGCCTCCACATACTTGGCTCGTCTCTGCTCGAGAGCCTCCAGCGCGGTTTTGGGAACCGCAGGGGCTGATGTGTGGGCAGCGGCTGAGAGAGAGAAACAACAGTGTTTACAAAGAGTTTCTCAATATGTGTCGGGTTTTTTTTGTTTTGAGATTTTACCTAAAAAAATGATGTTAATAAACAATTCTAAGAATCTACAGTCACGCTGTGAGGCTGTACTTGTGGACATCAGGGCTTAAAGCTAAATGGGAATGTTAATAGTTTTGTAAAATACACCAAAGTATTTGACAAATTGAAATTTTGACGTGATGATGGTGCCACATGAAATGTCATGGGATCACCAAAGTCAGAAGAATTTATCCTCTGGAGACCTCGAATATCCGTAGCAATTTCCATGGCAACAATTCCAGTAGTTGTTGAGATATTTCAGACCGCACCGACTGACTATGCTGCTAGCGTGGCTACAAAAAATACTGCTAAGAAATATCAGTTATAAAAACTCAAAACTCTACACATTAGTAAGTTGGTTTTCTTCTTTCTTTTGTTTTGTCATCCAAAACATGGCTCCAGTGACACATAGTTGAAGTTTGACTGTATTTCCATTACTTCTATTCACTCATGGCAGCCTGTCAAATTATCATTATCAGCCATGTAAAAATTTACTGAATGTAGTGTTGTCTCTGTCTCTGCATGTTTATACACATAACCATGCACAACACTAGCAGTGGATTTTCTTCTTCTCGTTGCAGTCACCTCCCATCAGCTGATTGACATAAAATACTGTACTGTTAAGATAAAGGGGAAACAGAAGTGCATGACAGGGCAAAGACAAACATGCAAATACATAACAGCTAGTTAATATTGATATTATTACTACCTGGAGCTACTGTAACCGGTTGGGTGACTTCTATGTTTTGCCCAGAGGAAGGTTCCTTCACTGGAGCAGAGCCTCCTCCTCCTGCAGCTGAAACACAATAACACCAGATTAATACAGAAGCAGATACAACAGGTTTCTGTCCAGTAAAACTAGTTACTCATTTTATTGGAGCTACTGATCATACATTTCCTCATTTACATTCCCTTCCTGGAAGATCCGTGTGACCTCTTTTGGGTTTCTAGACCCAATTCTTCTCATGTCTTTACTTCATTTAATAATCCAGAGTTTGTGTTGGAAACAAAACATTTCAAATAGGTCTGCAGTTTCCCAACAAGTTGCTGCTTTTGTTATTTAAGATTGATCATAAGTCACCTGCAAAACTACATCTGCTTTTTCAATGTCTTTTTTTGCATAATTTATTTCTAATCACTTCACATTAGTGTTTTATATATGTTTTTTTTAATGTTACTATTACTCAAAGTATCAAAGAAGCCAAATCAGTACACCTCTTTAAAAAGCATCTCAAAACCCATTTGTTTTCAATAGGGCTGTCAAAGTTAACACAATAATAACGCGTTAAATTTGTTTTAACGCCACTAATTTCTTTAACGGACAATATAACTTGCGATTTTTAGGTTAAAGCAGGCTCAGTTTTCAAGCTATGAATATACTGTATATGAAACTAGAAAACTTAAGGAATCCATTGGTACCAACCATGTCATACTTACGTGTCGCGAAGGAAGTTAAATAACGCTCCAAGCTTGTGCTAAATTTTGGCGAGGAAAAACTGTCATGGCCATTTTCAAAGGGATCCCTTGACCTCTGACCTCAAGATATGTGAATGAAAATGGGTTCTATGGGTACCCACGAGCCTCCCCTCTACAGACATGCCCACTTTATGATAATCACATGCCGTTTGGGGCAAGTCATAGTCAAGTCAGCACACTGACACACTGACAGCTGTTGTTGCCTGTTGGGCTGCAGTTTGTCATGTTATGATTTGAACATATATTTTATGCTAAATGCAGTACCTATGAGGGTTTCTGGACAATATTTGTCATTGTTTTGTGTTGTTAATTGATTTCCAATAGTAAATATATACATACATTTGCATAAAGCAGCATATTTGCCCACTCCCATGTTGATAAGAGTATTAAATACTTGACAAATCTCCCTTTAAGGTACATTTTGAACAGAAACAAATGTGCGATTAATTTGCAATTAATCGCGAATAATCATGGACAATCATGCGATAAAATAGCCCTAGTTTTCAATTTCTCTATTTCTCTTCTGTCTCTTATATTCCCCCCTTTCCATTTTATTCCTCCTGCATATCACCTTGAAACTTCTGAGCTGTATAAATTAAGTTTGCTTGGTTGTGTGTTATACACTTATTTCACGTTATACCGGTGTTCCTCACCCTGTCCTGGAGACGGAGGAAGGCCGCTCAGGTCGACCGCTTGTCCTTTCTCCAGCGCCTCAATCACCACATCGAACCTCTGCACCAAAAAAATACAACAAACCCAAACTCTTATCAAACATAATGATGGTCTTTGTCTACTTCCAAATCGTTGGCATGTTTCACATACTTGAGAGAGAAATGCTGCAGTCAGAATATACAGCAACAGGCTCAGACCACAGACTGCACAAATAATGATGTGTAACTGTATGTTAGCATTTTAAGATTTATGAGACATAAAAAACATCTAAATTGGTTAGTGTCATGACTGATGTCTGGTCTATGAACTTAAGACAAGATGTTGATAGAAATTAAAGTACAAGAGCATACTTCTGAACAGGAACAAGAAAAAAGAAAAATTTGATTTTTGTCTTTAGCAATAATCCTGCAAAGCATCAGGTTAAAAAAAAAACACAGTGGCTATTGTCACAAATGCAGCTGCTGCTACATTCCTACAGCAGAAATTTGCTCTGCTTAGCAAAATAGTTTGAATGTTTGCTTCCAGTTGCAGCAGAAACAGAAGGCTTTATTATGTAAATTTAGCATGTAGTGATATAAAGGTACATTCAAGACTGAATAATAATAATAGCTCAGCAACTTTATATTATTTAATCATAAGGGAAGACAATAGCGATGTACCCTGCTGATATTGTATGTTATTAAGAATTTCATCAAGTTTGTAAAAAAGCATTGAATCATTTTATTTGGCTCAAATTAAATATTTTTTTATTTTGAAATTTCAAAAACAAAAACCCTCCAGATTCTACAAGGACGTTGTCAGGTTACACATTAGTCTACTTGTCATCTCTTAAGCACATTTCCCCCCATACCGTAATTTCCTGACACCACGTTGAAACAATTATTCACTGAGAATAAAATGCTGGCACACAACAGAGAAAACCTATTTTAGGAGATTCAAATTTATACAAAACACTGCCGAAACAAATTTCTGCACAGAGGACACTGTCCATGTTTTAAACAAATCACTCCAGGTTGTGGTCTCTTTACTCACCTTGCTGGTCTTGAAGTAATCCCTAGCTTGCTCCACATCTCCCTGCTTCTTGGCTCTCAGAGCTGCCATCTTGTATTCTTTCTGCCGCTCCAAAAGCAACGCCTTGGTTGCCTCGTTCGCTGTGGATTCACGAGGACAGAAACGCAGAACAGTTACCACAATGAAAGGCACACATTCATCCCACATTGAGAAGCTCACAACATGTGCACTGTATGCAAAGTGTGCTGGAATACAGGATGGGAAATAAAAATTAAAGATAAAAGTAATAAAACAAAATTTACTTGTGTGTTTATTTAATCTAATGCACGAATATTTAACCAACTTGTCTCAAATTGAGGGCCAAAAAAATGGATCTCACAAGTCTAGCTATACCAATCCTCAGCATGTACCTGCCTTTGTTATTGTTGCTAGAGTATCAGGCAACTTTTGTTAAACGTCTACTCCTTTGATACCTGGTTTTAGTCTTTGGAAAAGGAATAAAAACAACACCGTCTAGGATACCAAATGTCTTGGTAACATATCCCAGAGGCACATTTTTTGACCATCTTTAAAGTGTGTTTGTAGTTTGTGACTTATAGTGTTAACACGGACCATCTGCCTGATGTGGCTGGTCTGCAGGTATCTCTGTCTGCTCCTCTGGAGACGGGACGGTGCTCAGAGCCAGCAGGTTGGCGGAGGACGACTGCTCCTCTTCACTGCTGGGGGTGACGATCTCCGGTACGGCGGGCGACGTGGCCTCCGACTTCCCCTGCTGGTCTGAAGGAGTGGGTTCAGGAGGCGAGGGTATGGGGGGAGCAGGTCGATGGGGAACAGCAGGATCAGGGGTGGCCCTCGGGGCTCCGGTGGCAACAGGAGGAGGGATCTCTGCCTCGTTCACAGGTCTTCCTTTTTTAACAGCAGCTAACATCGACCCCAGAGTCTGTAGAGAGCAACAGTAACAATCAGTGTCATCTGCAATTGTACAGGATGTCTGAAATTTAAAAAGCATTTAAAGCTACTATGAGGAACTTTCATTTTGGTGGTCCCTGTGGAGAAAAGCGGTAGTGCTTCCGAACATCAGGGTCCCTTTAAAAAACCTCTTGTTTTACTGCAGCAGGGTCTGACATTCTGCCCCCACGCAGTCCTGGTTCTGGTTCTCCTTGCCTCCCTTCCCTCCAGCGGGCCCAGCAACACGGCCTGGGCCCCCAGCAGCGTGGTGTTGGCGCTGCCGGAGGCCCAATGGAGTCTGAGCTGAAGGAGTTTCTAGTGAACCTGTATTATTTCGTCTGATTTTGCCGGAATCAGACCCGGTGGCACCGATAACAAGCATTAAGAACAACTATATAGAAATAGTCAATCTTCTCGCCGATGGTCTTGTTTACTGATGTACGTCATATAGAGGCATCAGTATTAAATTAAGTCTGTTTCATAACCAGTTAAAAGTTCCTCGTAGTAACTTTAATGTGAAGGAAGGAAGCATCCCTGCAGTCTAGTAATTCCAGGCACAAATTATAAACACAATTATGAAACAAAAAAATAAGTAAATACCTCAAATTACGGGATTTGAGAACTTACTTAAAAGATGACAAACAGCACAATGTCCTGAACAGTGTGATCAGACACTGAACACCAAAAGATTGTGCATCTATGAATATCTGTAACGGTTGGGCAGATTTAGTGTTGCTCACATAATTTTAATTATTAAATAAATATACTGTATACAACACATTATTTTCAGCAAAAATTTAAAAAAAAGATTGTATTTCACCTCTTGAATAGAATAAAATGAAGTTTGGAAATTGAATAGTGGTACTCAATACCACTAAAAAGATAAGAGATAATACAATAAAATACTCAATTCTCAACACAGAGATACTACATCACACTATGTGTTAAGATCACAAAACAAATACATTGAAATGTCACGTTGATTATCGTGTTGTCGTTCTCAAGTATTTCAAGAAATCTGATTTTGTAAATGTTTCTTATTGTTCATTTATATAAGCGACCAGTATCACTTTCCAGTGAGGCACCTTTATTAAGGGTTTTTAAGTTGTCATTAATGTCTTTAATAATGGTTAGTTAATCATTTAGTAATTCTTTATAGATAAATTATAAGTCATTAATAAGAACAATTTCATGACATTTGAAAATTCCATGGTAACCCATTCCATATTTTAATAATGACATACAATAATTTATGATGAAAACATTGCTGTAATTCTGCACCTTGAGCGTATGTATCTTGTCACGAGGCAGTAGTTTTACTCACCTTCAGGCCGCGATCGTATCTCCTGGCTTTGGAGGTCTCCCCTGCGGTCTTGGCGTTTTGTAAAGCTGTCTTGTACATGACAACTCTCTCCTCCAAGGTGTGTTGGAGGCTGCCGGGAGCTGCAGAGGACACCTTTACTTCCTGCTGCTTCACCAAAACAACAGGCAGGCACTGTCAACATTATCTAGTAAATCTACGCTGTACTGTAGGTCAAGAAATTACTCTGAACTGTGGGTTGAGAAAGTATTTGTTACAGATAAATAATAGGAGGGAAAAAAATACTGATTTCCAGGAACAAAGAATTCAAAGTATTTCAAGTAGACCGAAACACAGGTGGGATAAGTATCAGGAAATGTGTTTACAGGAATGCACAGACTTACCAGAAAGGGTGGAACATTTATATCTCAAGTGCATCTATTCAGTCACATTATCTAGTAAACAAATATTGTTTGGCGATACAGTTATACAAAAAAAAGAAATCCGAGAGGATTTAAGATCAAAATTGGCAGCTAACTGTGTAAACCAGCAGAAGGCAAAGAGGACAAATACGTCTGTCCTTTTCCTGTTACTGGAAACAGATTTTGACACGTATTTTGGTGGCTGGTGGTGTCAATTTACAAAGCTGGCAGCGAACGTGTAGTGTACCTGCGTCAGTGGCGACTCTGGTGTTTCAGCTTGAGGAGATGCAGCAGTAGCAGAGGATGCGGAGGATACGATAACAGGCTCTTCAGCTTCCTCCTCACCCACCACTTCCTGTAGTTCTGCCTGATGGGGGAAAAATACTGTAACTGATCAACAGACTACTTTGATTGTTCCCATGCAAGGCTTTGGTAAAAAACATGCAGTTGTTTGACAAATTAAAGTTCTCTGAACCAAAATGAGCAGATGGAATTAAGGCCCTACAAATCAATAAATAAACAACAATTAAATGCCTAATTAAACTGGAATTTATGAGCTGTAAAACTAATTATTATCATAGTCACTGTGCTATTTGAACAGCATTATTTCGCACCGAACATACATGCCTATAGGTCATAAATCCAGTCCCCTCCGTGTTTGGTTTTAATTAGTTATTTGATGCCATAAAAAGGGGGTGAGACATCATGATTGACAGCTGTGATTGACAGCTGTGATTGACAGCTGCTCTGAGTGAGTGAGTAGTCGCAGCCGGAGGCTCCGGAAATGTATGAGCAAGGAGATGTTACTTTAACTTTCCATAACCATCACGAGTCTGTGTAATAGAACATGTGTAAATGTAGTTGTAGAGATATTATGGTTAGTTGCGTCTTTCTTGCCAAACAGCTACCGTGGTGCTAATGTAGCAGCTATGTGGCTCACACCACCAAGCTGCGGCCGTGCTCAGCTTGTGTGAGTGTGTGGGCGGGACCTCGATACCGCAGCTCCAGCAACCCGATCACTATTGCTTCTTAGACTCTGGTTCCAAATGATGTCAAAATCTCAAGATGGCAGCCCCCGTATACGGGATACTTTGGCTTCACTTTTGTACAGTGGGAGGAAGTGGAGACGTGTTGTCCATCTGTATATACAGTCTATGGTTGAGAGGAGGATCAGTGCCTGGATAAATTAGTCCTAATCTTTGTAGGAATATATTGTTGGCTACAAACTCACCTTAAGAATACAGTAGATCAAGAATTAAAGGACTAAGAAAAACATTTCCTGCTATTTTCTTTAGTAAGCTTGACTAATGCAATGCTTCTTTACAGGTCTCAGTAAAAATGCGATCAAACAGCGGCAGTTTATTCACTGCAAGAGACCTCACTTAGATCTTTGCACCGGCTTCCTGGTCTCCTCCACCACGCAGTCATGTTTCAGTCACGTGTCATGTTGACACTGGCATTGCTCTGGGGATTATTGTAATTACTGCATCCTTGAATGAATCAATGAAGTGGCAAATTCGTCAAACAGGAAAGTGTTCAGGATAACAAAGATACTACGACATGAAACTTGTGGGTTTCATGCATTTGAAACAACGTATGTATTTTGGGCCTGTGTGTGTGTGTGTGAATATATAACTACAAAGTGAAACGTTGTGAAATTGACATGAATTTTTGAGTTGAAATACACAATGTCCTTGACCTTTCACCACCAAATTCTAATCAGTTCATCCTTGAGTTCAAGTGGATGTTTGTGCCAAATTTGAAGAAATTCACTCCAGGTGTTCCTGAGATTTCGCGTTCACAAGAACGGTACGGACAGATGGAGGGACATCCCGAAAACATAATGCCTCAGGCCACGGCTGTCACTGGCGCAGAGGCATAACATTTTTATTTCCCCTCAAGGGATTAATAAAGTATACCTTTCTTCCTTCCTTAAACTTTTAGCCATTAAAATACCAGTTAAAATAATAATAATACATTTGAAGTACCTCTCATGTACCCAAGAAACTAAAACAACCTAGCTAAAAAGATGCAAAGTATTAAGACAAGTCTGTTTGTCACTTCACTGACTTCTGCTGTTGCAGCACAAAGTAACTCTGTACCACTTTTTACAACATAGGGTACTTTGTTATTTCAGACCAATAAGTACTATACTTGTGTATCCACCAATTAATAAATGTAAAACTTGATATTACAGACTCACAATGAGTGTGTGAGGTCAACAAGACTTTTAAGCCACGTGGCCAAAAAGGCCCTCAAGCAATACAGCTTTCTCTTTGATGGCTCTATTGTTTGTTGTTTATTGGATGACTGCATTGGGTTCGTACAGCTGCTTCGATTCATTCCAGTGTATTTATAACACGTGTCTGCTAAATGGCAGCCGCACACCCTGGCACGAGAGCAAGAGATGAATATACACAACGACACTAACCAATAGATCTTCATCGTCATCCACATCTCTCATACACTCGTCAGCCATTCTTGCGATGTCGTCCATGGGCAGCGGGCCTACGACACAAACATGATGCCGTGTATCAACAACACATATTGCATGATAATGTAGTAATAATGTAAACGTCAATAGTTATCTATAACTAGCACAACCACTTTCCCAGGATGATGAATATGGAGAAACATTTCTTGGTCACATTGTTGCAGGAGGTTTTGAGCAACTTAGATGTATCATAATATACTATATGTCCAAAAGTAAGTGAATATGTCCACACACACACTTCTATCTTGTGCAGAAGCGGAGTGCAAAATAACTGTAACTGTACCTCCCAAAGGTGTTGCAGTGTTAATTCATCTGTACCTGACAAAAAGCGAACGTGGGCTTAAAACATCAGACTTTTTATTTTAATAAAGAAAAAGACAATTAAAAGGAGCAGATAACAGTATTGCGAGTCCTTTGAAATAACAGTTTGAGGAAGGGTCTTTCCTGTTTCAACGTGACAAAGAGAGGTCCATAAGAAATGTTTTTCTGAGTTTGGTGTAGAACAACTTGATTGACCCGTACACAGGGTGCCACTGCCACAGACCCATGGGGGGTCCCCGGACCCCACTTTGAGAATCACAGGACCATTAATCCAAACCAGTGCACTCACTTTTCCCCTTCTGCTTGGCTCTTCCTCCAGCAGCAGCTTTATTTCCAGTGATAGCAGCAAGCTCAGCCTCCAAGTCAGGGTCGTCCAGATTGCCCTCCATGCCCATCATCATCTCCTCAGAGTCCAGGTCTACAAACAGACCCATCTGAAGGCAGACATTAAGAGGTAAGTCACCTCTTTGCAGCCAGAGGACTCGTTACAGTGAGCTGAGTTATAGGTGTTGTTGTTGTTACCTGCTTGGCTGCAGCAGCGCCCTGGCCTCTGGGCTGCGGGGCTCTCTTCTTCTTACCAAACATGATGCTGTTGTTGTTGTTGTTGTTGTTGTTGTTGTGGCTTGTTCTTTAACAAGCCCCCAAGCGATCTCAACACTACAAACACAAACACATTGAAATCATCATGTTTCCTGATGTGTAATGTCATCATGGCAGTGGTTAGAGTCATGTGAGCGGTTGTCAGGAGGCTCCTGGTAACGAGCTGCCACACTGACGGCTAGGTGTTAGCATAGCGGCTAAGTTAGTTAGCTGTTAGCTGCTAGGTAACCATGTCTGTCGCCTCCAACAAGAAAAGTTAGTTTATGAGACAGAAGACGACTGTTAGAGTCGCTGCTAGCAACCGTTTAGAGGAGTTTTATCCAGCTTTAACAGCGTGGTTGTCTTTACCTGCTCGATCATCAGCACTTCATCAGGTAGCTGTTAGTTTCATTTCTGTGGTTTGACATGATGAGTTGTTTGAGTGCGCATGCGCAGAGCGAGGGAGCGTCCAAGGCTCGTTTTAAAGGTACAGCCCTCATTAGTGTCTGACAGGCAGCTCTGGTCTGACTCACATTGACTTTAAAGGTCCCATATTATAACAAAAGTGAGATTTTCATATTTTTTTTATTATAAAGCAGGCTTAAAGGGACTGTTTGTAAGAATCAGAAATGCTTGTTAACAGCAACCCTGTGGCCGTTAAGTCAACGAAAGTCAGCGTCGGGCTCGCGCTTGTGCTCGCTCTAAATAGACATGAACGAGCATTGGTCAACACAGTGAGGCGACACACGTCAGCTAAATCCACAATATCACTCTATATTTCACCTGCTTGACAGTAATGTTAGCTGACCAGACAAAGGTCTCTCCATGAATCAATGCTGATCCTAGTGTTGGCTTTTACTGCCTCAGCCTCCCGACCGCGGCCGGAGGGAGACACCGGCACCCGGTCAGAGACGATAACGTTTTTCGCTGCGGAGCCCCGTCACTTCACAAGACATGGAAAACCTCTGTTGGTCTGGAGGAGCTGCAGCATTTATTTCTGCACAAACATCCACTGTATGCGTCCACATATGCGAGCGCGCATATGTGAGCCGACCCGACCCGGGTGATTTATACATGTAAGAAGTTACAAACAGTCCGTTTAAGTCTTTATAAATACTGTGAAAGTATCGAAACACTCAATCCACAGGGAAATACACACAGCCCGTATTCAGAAACTCTGCATTTGAAACAAGCTGTCGGGATTTCTGCCCATTCGTGATGTCACAAATATACATTATTTAGACCCTTTACACCAGTTTTAAACGTAAACATTCTAAATGTGTCCCAGTTTATTCCTGGTTGCAGTGTATGTGTGAATGACATCAGCTGACAGGAAGTACACATGGACCCAAGCTGTTGCCTAGCAACTTAATTCTGTTGCAATTCCATCTTAATGCGCTAAAACGGAGCGTTTCAGACAGAGGGTAAATACAGGCATATTCAGGCCGACAGTATGAGGAAAATAAAGGGTTTTTTGAACATTAAAGCGTGTAAACATGTTCTAGTAGAAACTCAAAATACAAGTATGAACCTGAAAATGAGAATGATATGGGACCTTAAATGAACTTAATGCACAAATAAATAAGTGAGAAATAAATCCATGACGATGTAATAAGTTCCATCGCTCTAATTTAATATTTCAGTCATCTCATGATTACATTTTGTTGTCATATGCGTAGGACACACCAGAAATCAAATCCTTATTGGGATCTCTTGGGGAAGTTTAAAACACAGCAAATGAAAAATTTAAATATAGAATATACAAAAATGTGTAAATATATAACTATACCATATATAGTATAGACATCTAACTGTATAAATAGTATACAATGAGAGTACTGAAGGCTAAGTACAATTAATAAGCACAAATAAGCAGTTGAAATGTATATTTCATCAGCAGGATATATATTTTCTATCAGTATGATAGATAGTTTTTGACTTCTGAGAATTATTAGAATAAAGTAATTTCTAAATTTACTCTCAGGATTACAAGAATAAAGTCAGATTTCAGAGAATAAAAAATATTAAATTAAAATCTTAAAAATAAAAGATTGGTCGTACTGTAAAGGACAGAGGGTGTTGTATCCTGTATAGATTGTAAAGCCCCCTGAGGACAAATTGTGATTGGTGATTTTGGGCTATACAAATAAAATGTACTCGACAATCTAAACATTTCGGATTCATTCTTAGACCCCTGGCTTTATTATTAGTATATCAAGATATTATTATTATATCTTTTTAAAGTCAAGATTCTTGAAAAAAGTGTTCACAACCATCTTTAATAATAAAGCTGCATCAAGCACTTTTTTATTCTTTTAACACAATCAGTTGTAGCCCAATTAGTCAGTTGATAGTGGTGCCAGCTAACTAAGGCAGTGCTGCCAAATCGTTTTTTTTTCATTTTTGTGTTATCAGAAATAATACTTGGAATGAAATATGGTAAAAAAACAAAACACTCTATATCTAGACAGGCATTAAAAACAAGAGTCCAACTGCTACTTTTTTTGTTTTATCTCCCTAAATCTTGTGAACTATATGGCCTAATTTCAGAAAACAGGAGAGAATTAAAATGCCAGAACTACTTTGTAGACAAATAAACTTTATTTACTCCATAATAGTATACAGAATAAGACAGATAAATTATTACAACATACTATATTCCTTCTATATCAATCCAGATCAGAGGGTTTAGGCTGAAAACTCATTAGGTAAGTTTAAGCCTGACGTTTAGTGCAAAGAGAACCTGATCCAGATTTGTCTTAGGTTTATACTGCATAGGAATGAAATCAAAGTGTAACAGAAATTGTTAAAAAATGTAAATGTTTACATGACCGATTCGGTGGAGTGATATTACAAATCCCTGTGGTTGCTGCTGAGCAGTTTGGGGTAGGATGTGCCGATGGATCTCCCGTGCCGATAGACAACCAGCTCCAGCACGTACTCGTCCACTTTCACCTCCACAGAGGTCATCTTCTCAGTCGACATGAGGAAGATGATGGTGAAGAGAGCCACCTCGAACTCTGGACTGACACCAATGAAGCAGCCACCGATAGGCTTCACCAGGCCTTTCCAACTGAACTGCAGGTTCAGGACGTGGTCATCTTCATCAGGCTGTAAAAAACAACGACGTAAAAAAGCTCATTAAGGAAGTCATACATTTATTTTCTGTTCAGTATCTTCATAATAGACATGATGACACTGTGTTTTCTTACTGTATTTTTTTTGCCTCTTGCTTTGTAGCCTTTGTAGTCAACGTGGTCGTGCTTTTCCTGCAGGTAGAACTGGACCCAGTTGTGAAAGCCCATGATCTCCTGGCCGTACTTGGTTTCTCCCACAAACACATGTTCAAATCCGCAGGAATCCTGTCTATAATTAAAAACGAAAATGTATTTCAAAGATAGATTTATTATGTCTTCATGTATGCCCTCATTCATCCTGAGATTAGATATTTATTTCCTCTTATCTACTGTGTTTGCATTGCTGCCCGGATAAAGGATGAAAGCACTAAAGGTAACACATCCTCAACAACTCTCCTTTGAAGAAGCAGTTGAATATCAAATATAAGCAAATTAAACATGCAATTTAACAATTTTTTCAGTATAACAAAAAGAGTTCACATTTAACCAATCCACTCAAATTTATGAAAGTACATTCTTGTCCTTAGAAATAATGGTTTGACTTTAAAAGTTTTAACTCCACTACTGTTTATTTGGAGCAGACGTCAGGTGACAACGGAGCAAAACTCCATTAACTGATGAAGACCATGAGATGTGGTTAAAAGCTCCAGTAAGCTAGTAAGTGTATTTTTCCTTTCTCAGTGTGCAAAACAGGATTACTTCACCCTTACCGAAATGAAGTTTATTCAAGTGTACTATTAATATACTTCTTTTGAACTTCAAATAAGAGAGTGCCTTTCAGTTTACTCTTTATGTACTTATCAGAGATATACTTAACAAAAGTATACTTAAGTATACTTGGCTCATATTGACAAGTATACAGAAAAGTCTAAGTATACTTGGCGTATACTGACAAGTATACAGAAAAGTCTAAGTATACTTGGCGTATACTGACAAGTATACAGTAAGGTCTAAGTATATATGGCTTATGGGCCTACTACCTTAATCTTTTGATCAAGATATACTTAAGAAAAGTATAATTAAGTATTCTTGCCTTATAGGCTTACAGAAAAGAATACTCGGCTTGTAGTTGTGCTTACTTTTTGATGGAGTAGACTATTAAAGTGTGTGAGAGTTTGTAAAAGGATGTTTTGATATGAATTTACTTCAATTCATCAAGTTTTTGGATTATGCGTTCACCGTAGAGGCATGCGAGAACAAAACATTTTATGAATGTTTTTTAATCTCATCACAAATCATCAAGTCAAATAGCAAAAGGAGCAAGTCTCTTTATGTAATACATAAATCATTGACTAAGTACTATAAGTTAAAATATACAAAGTATGCTTTCATGAACTAAAAAGCAGAGATGCTCACAAGTCATTTTTAGCAAGTCCAAAACAAGTTTCAAGTCTATGCAGTAACTATGACTTATGACTTAACTATAACTGAGCAAACAGATTTGTTGTATCACTATATTTATTTTTAGATTCTTTATTGAGACGGATATTCATCCGTCTCCATGCCAGTTTATACAGCTGCAGAGAACAGTAAAGATTGACTTCCACCAGTTATTCTGTAGATGATTAAACCTGTGCTCTGTCTAACCTCTAGGATTGTCTCTTTAAACATTACAGCAGCTCCCCCTGCTGTTCTAGTGAAACTCACCCTCCTCTCCTGTCCCTGTGGTAGAGGCGGAACCAGATGTCATACAGCCGTCTCTTGAAATACCCAGGGTCTGATGGCGACTGCCCCTTCCTGACCAGATACTTGTGAGCACACTATAAAGAAAAAACAAACACTACAATGACATTTCATGCCTCCAAGTGAAAAATAGCATCAAAGAACACAGAGAAGAACAGTATAGTGCAGAACAATAGAGCATACTGATGTTAAGATAGTTTGTCTGAGACTGAAAGTTCAATCTTGACGTTGGAAATAGTAAACAGAGTGTCTATTTGCATCCGGGTGAGAATAGTCATACGGCAGCTATTCGGCTATTTACACCCGGTAATAGTAGAAGTAATATAAAGAGCAACAAAGTACATGTAAGGAGTAGGTTGTGGTGGATGAATGGGTCAAACTCACTTCCACCTCCGAGACTGGGGTTTGATTCCTCTGAAAAGCTTATTTTTCACTTAGTTGATTTATTTTCTGTTTTTTTATTATTATTTTCAGTTTTCAGTTGCAAACATGGATGAGAAGAAAAGTTGATATTTGAACATCTACAGATCCATGACAGCTGGGTAAACTTGCTGAGGAAGATCTTGTGATAAAGCTCCAGTTAACCAGTAATACTGTACATTTGACTCGGAACTGTTATTATTGGGCACAAAATAAACTGCATAAAAATAAACTAAAATAAGGATGCAATGTGAACTGAAAGATAACTGAAAAAAAAATTAAAAATACAGTAATAATTTTGTCCTACACATTAGTTAAAAGATAAAATTTTCCATTTTCATGCTAAAAGCGTTCAGTGTTGAGAAATCCTCTGAAAAAGAACATCATGTTAAAGGGACTGTATGTAACTTTTTACATACGTATAAATTGGTTTTTTTTGCTAATGTGTGAGCAGCTTGTAACCTAACCGCAAAAATGAGACCTTCCGCGACTCTCTGGGTTTCCTCTATCAGCCTGTAGACTGCTTTTAATGTGAAGAATGTGGGCCGTTTTTTCTGGGGAAATCCAACAAATGTGACGTCATCGGTTAGAAATGGAGTCCCCTAACGCCAACAACCGACCAGCCTTTGACACAACTCAGACTCCAACACAAACTCCATGGAAGCACAAAAAAAAAAAACTTATATCTAGTGAAGCCCGTCTTGTAAAACTTGAATGTGACCAACGTCGGGTGAAAACTAGTGTTGTGGGAGTAGCATAGATTTATTTGGAGAATAGCAGAGCCAGCGCGAAGTGTGTATGTGGGAAGTGAGTGGTGAAGCAAGAGAGAGAGAGCGGCAGCGAGTGTGTGAGAAAACGAGCGAGCAGCGGAGCAGAAGAGAGGTAGTTTAGCTTTGAGGATATCAAGTGACTGTTCAGTGGAAGTTGTAGTTTGTGCAGAAATGTGTCTTGTTTTCCTGCTGCAGAGTGAAGTGATCGGGGTTAACTCCGGAGTGAGTAACGTTATCGACCCGACACGTAAGTGTTTTTCGGGAGGTAACCAGGAGTGTAAACAGCTACTGTGTAGGATCAGTGTTAAGGAGGTGACTATCTCTCTCTCACAGCCACTGCACCTTCATGACATCGGTCTCCATAATGGAATCGATAAAGAGCCTGTTCTCTTGAAGCTCCTCCGATGTCACCCTCTCTGATACACCCGTGGACACCTCATAGTTGTCCAGCAAGTTGATGAAATCTGCATAAAAAGATGACACGTGATTGTTAAAAAATGTCGGTGGTCCTGGCAAAAGAAAAAGTGTAGTTAATGGGGGGAAAAATGAACTGCTACTTACGTAAATATGTCTCAATACCCTTGAGTTTGTCTTCATTGACGTATGTGAAGAGCGGAGCCCTGGCCTTGTCTCTGGCATAGTTGCTGCCCTGAGCCACATAACCTGCCCTCCCCTGAATAAAACACATACAAATAAACAGACAGACATCAGCATGTAACTGCAAAAGGCAGGAAAAATGGACTGCATGGAGTTTGCATGTATTGCATGTATCTCTGAGTGTTTTGCATTGCAGAGAAGGCTTACTTGTGATACTGACCTGGAGGGAAATTATGTAATCAGTCCCCGACCTGAGACGGTTGGTATCCAGGTGCCAGAGCTGGTTGAGCACCTCGGTGAGCTCCTGGTCGGCCTCTTGACTGTGAGAAGGCGAAGAAAAAAAAATGCAGGGAATTAAGTAGAGTAGTAGACAAAACAGAAATGGTGGAGGATTTTATTTTTGTTCTTCAGAGAGAGAATTCAGAGACAATAGGCCTTTTTCAAAGCAGACATTTTGACTTGTCACATGTGGCAAAAGCACGTGTTACCAATAGCTCCGCTCTGTTCAAGTGTCCCAGTGAGTCAGGACAGTGTGACAGCGAGCACAATACCAGAGGCCTTTCCCATTTCCAAGTTTGTACCTCCTCGCTTCCTTTCCTCGACTCCTCTCCTTGCGAGCGGAGGAGACGAGGAAGAGACGCGAGGACAGAGGAGTCGAGGCAACAGGCATTTAACAAATGAGACATCGTTGCCTTGGAGCCGTCATTTTAAAGCGATGTCAATTAAATATGAAGTGTGGCACAGCTGCAACATCTGTCCATTGTTTTGTTATACTGCTGTATTTTATGATCTCTGTCAGATGAGCAGAACAGTGTTTATGACAACTTA
This sequence comes from Adelosebastes latens, assembly GCA_916700685.1. Lineage (NCBI taxonomy): Eukaryota > Metazoa > Chordata > Actinopteri > Perciformes > Sebastidae > Adelosebastes > Adelosebastes latens. Next base: position 146,035 of record CAKAKR010068030.1, read on the forward strand.
TTGGATATATTTACCATCAGGCTACTATTTCAATTCACAACGTGGCATAATGTGACAAGAATAAACGGATGTACGATTTTTTTTAACACACATTTATTTATATATATATTTATATATCTATGTAGCAACATGAGATACAGCAAATTAGAATGTAAGAGAATGTTGTTATTGATATACTAACTTGCTGTTTGCACTTGTAAACATCATGTCACGATTACAGCAGTCGAATTGGATGTAGCCTACATTCAACGATAAAAACATAAATAATATGAAGGTGAAATGTCATTAAGGAACGCGGTTAGAAAAGCGCCTTACGATGCGCTACAAAAACGGCGAAAAGGGCAGAAAGCCTCATCGAACCTCGCTCCTTGAGATGCATTTTAGGAATTGGGATGACCTTCAAGATGGAGCACTGAGATCGACATCCGGGTCACAAGGAGCGAGGAGACGAGGAGGCACAAAATTGGGAAATGAGAAGCAGCTCAGGAAACTTGAAACTGAAGCATCTAAACCTGTCTTCTGTGAAAAAGGCCTACTCTTTGGGTTAAAAAGTTCAAAGATAAACATATTTTCTCCATTCACAGAAATGATGAACTTATGTGTGATAACCTTTAGTTGACTTTGTGATGTATTAATTTTATCCTTGACTGACCTGCATGCTCTTTTATAAACTTACACATTCAAAAAATGAAGGAAGTAATGATGAAGGAGAGGTTTGTTTTTTGTTTTTCACAGCCAGTGTGACTTTGAAAGAGATCCCTTGTTCTGCCACCACTGATGAATTCAAGCAGTTAAACCAAACAAATAGTGCCGTTTTTTTAAACCTCCTACTCATCATGGTACCAGTTTATGAGAATGTTATGCTTGAGTAAATCATTCAGATGACAGAAGTCAACAGGAAGTTGCTCCTTGTATAACAAACTCATAAAGGGTACTCAGTAGAAAGCAGTTTGTTTCAAACTGGATTTTCAACCTTTTGTTTTGCTTTTTATTTTGGCCATTTATGTATGAAGTATTGTATATGGGGTTTGATAGCATAATAGTAAAACATTGCCTGGAAATTAAGAGTCAGTTCACCCAAATCATGAAAGAATACATCCCTTCCCAGTAGCTATGTCTAGCCATGCTGGGAGTTTTGGTTTCATTTGATTTTGAGGCGGCAGAAATCTCAAAAACTCTGCAAATAAAACCAGACTACAGAATTTGCAAGACTAAGTACCACTATTAGGGGAAAGAGGAATAATGTTTTTGTGTGGTGAAATTACCATTTCAAACAACTGCAGCTACAATTTGATCCCAGTGTTTGCCTAATCTAGAGCTGAACAACTCAAAATGTGTTGAATATTGTAAATTTTAAGAGTCAACTTGCACACACTTGACTATTTAGTTCATGTTCAAGTATGTTCAAGTTCAAGTATATTAATAAAAAGCTCTAGGTGCATGTCAGCCATACATTAAATGTTGCACTTCCTGATGGGGAGAGCCAAATCACTTACAAATCCTTTCATTTGCATTTTTTTAAATAGAGTCTTGCCTGAAGCCCGTACAGCTGCTGAAGGTTTTCTGATATTTTATCATTTTTGTTTCAGGGGAACTGTCTTGCTCCTGTTGTTTTCTTTTGTTAGGCAACACAATGCCAGCAGAAAAAAAATATGAGAGTTGGGAAAATCTTGGCTCCACAAAAAGACCCCACCTGCATCATTAAGTTACAACTGCATGGCTCTAAACGAAGGCTGTAACATGAGAGAGACCAAAAAAACATCAAGACACTGACACTTGGCCAAACAAATATGACGAGGCCATGATCAGTTGTTTTCCTTTGTATCTGCACAAGCTCATCTTCACTCTACATTGTCTTCAAGTGCCATTAAAAGTCTCTCAGATAACTGCCGCACCCTTCCTGCCATATAACCAGAGCAGCAGATGTTTGACACACTGGAAAAAAAAAAAAAAGTTGAGTAAGAAGCAAGTGACAGGAAGGAGCCCATACTGATACAGAAACTTCTCTGTTCTTAAATTAACCAGGGCACAGTTGTGAATATCACAAGGGAGAACAGCTACATACTTTTATTGCAGCAGAGTCTGTTTCCTGTCTGGTCCTGTTTGTGCTATTGTATAATTTAACCCACTAATCACAACCAGCAGACCCTGCAGCTCTCTCACACACACACACACATACACAGACACAGACACAAACAAACACAACATCCAGAAATCCAAAAACCTGCAATGTGCACTGAGAACAGCTGTTGATCTGAACCAGAAGGACATTTGTGTTTTGGAAACAAAACCTACACACCTTTACTTTTTACCCATCAAGATGAACCCTGAGATGTATCATGTTACAGTTTGGCTGATGCTTACATCAAATATTTCTGCCTTGAGGAGTTGAAAAGTTAAAAAATTGGCACGAATCAGCTGATAATAAACATGCACATAACAGGAACTAAGAAACACTTTTACAAGACAAGTTTTTCTGATGCATCTTTGTTATTTGTCAACCAAAACTTACCCCCTTGACATGATTCCGTTCAGTAGAAGTTACTCTGACTTCTAATCAACTAAAGGTTTCATGCAGACAGTTATCTGAGACATCAATCATGACGTGTACAAGAGGAACCAGCCAATTACAAGCCCCAAAGTCATCCGAGCTCCTCCCTGTGTCATGTGAAGGGCGGACCCCATCCTGTAGTTGTATGAATATTCATATTAATAACCTACAGTGCTTTTCACAGAGGTCAATTCATTATTGCAGAAGACAGAAACACTTTGGACTGAGTTTTAATAAATAGTTTTGCCTCAAAAATAGTTATTAGATTGTAATTTCTACATCCTGAGTTATAGCAATTGAATAGAAAATTAGGATAATGTGCCAGAAACAGCATCTAACATGAAGGACAGTGGTTTCTCTGGACGGAAATGTCTTCTTGGATAAATATTTAATATATGAAAAAAGCATGTTGTTATAACAAGGGTTAGGATTAGGGGTTAAATAATTTATAAATACAAAATTATAAATTATAACTCTGAATCCCCAAACATTAACCCACAAATATCTAATTATTTAAAAACATATCAGAATCAGAATCAGGTTTATTTCGCCAAGTATATACATACAAGGAATTTGACTTTTTTTTTTATGCAGCTCTCTCAATGTCCTTACACAGAATATAAATAACAGAATAAAGAATACAATAATTAAAATAAAATAAGAATCAAATGCCTATATACAAGTCAAGTGTTCGGGAGTTGTAAACAATACAAATAGTGCAAAGTAATAAATACTGGATGGATATACGTGGACTAGATGATTATATACAGCATGTACATGTGGAGATGTCTATATATTGTATGTACACTGAGAAGGATTTATATTTACAGTGACAGGTATGTACATATTATATAATATGTACATAAAGTTATGATATGTACATATTACAGAAAATGTGCATTAAAGACTGTAAATTATAATCTCAAAATGTGCATTAAAGACTGTAAGAATTATAGTCTATAAGAGCAGCAGTGGAAACATATTAGGAAATACTAACTTTTATTTGTTTATTTTTGTTTATGTATTTTGCACAATTTAAGACTATACAACATAAAAAAAAAAAAAAGAATAATATACAGTGCAGGAAGAGGCAAAAAATCCACTGGGCTTATCTGAAGCCTCCATCTAGAGACAAGATTAATATAAAGAAATAATATGACTACATAATAGTGATAACAAACAATTAGGACAAGATATATATAATAACAACAATAACAATACAGTAAATATATTAAAAAAGACAAGTGTTTGTGTGTGTGTGTGTGTGTGTGTGTGTGTGTGTGTGTGTTGCGTGGAAGTGTATGGTTAGTGTTTGTGAGGAGGATATTGATTTAAATATCTATAAAGACTTATGGGCAATCGTAACCAAACAACATTAAAGCACTACAAGCAAAAACTGCAGGTACTAAACACTTGAAGAGTTACACATAGTGAAAATTATATAAATCAATACATTGACATTTAACCTGCATGGCTCTCAAACTGTTTTCACAACATCGGCTTTTATTTTGGAAACCACTACCTACCAGACAGGAAGTAGACTTCTGCGCATGCGCAGCAGCCGCACACGTTGTTTTGGACTCTGAAGTGGGTTTGGCAAAAACTAGCTAGTAGATAGTCATATTTAAATAGCTTCAGCACATTGTTTATGTTGTTTATCGTCTCGGTGTTTCTCGTGTAGGTCTCTGCTTGGACTGTTAGTAGCTGTTAGTAGCTGTGGCTCAAACCAGGCGACAGAAAAGGCAGGAGTTTAAAGAGAGCTCACTAGCAGGCTAGCTTAGCTTATCTTAGCCCTCTGTAGCTACAGGTGGCAGCATGGCAGCTGTTCTGGAGCTGATCGCTGGGAGCTACGAGCAGGTAGCGTTTGGTTACCGAGTGAAAACTGATGATAAAGTAAGTTGGAGTGTCTTATTTTGTAGATGTGTGTCACAGGAAATGTCCAAAACTGGTCTGCGTTGTATTTTCTGCTCTCTGGTTCTTACAAACTAAATGTCACTGGGATGGATTGACAGTCATACAGGACAGCAACCTGTGTACTATGACCAAACATTTAAATGATGGTCATGATCATATATATATATATATATATATATGTATATGTGTATACATATATATGTATATATATGTATATATGTATGTATATATATATATATATATATCATGTATTATTATTTATTTTTATTTATTTATTATTATTTATTTATTTATTATTATTTATTTAGTTATATTTTTGTATTATTTTTTATTTAGTTATATTTTTTATTATTATTTATTTAGTTATTTATATATATATATTTATTTTTTTATTTTTTTGTTCGTCATTCAGGAGTGGACAGCTGAGGCAGACTTCACACACCATGCCCACACAGCATCCATATCAGCTGCAGCAGCCAGTGAGAGGTTTGTTGCCACAGGAAGCAAAGATGAGACCATACAGCTGTATGACATGAAGAAGAGGACTGAACACGGAGCTCTGCTGCATCATGACGGTCAGTATCTTTGGAACATCTTCTGCTTGACTTTAAGTTATGTACACTGACAAGTAGCCTAGCTCTGGCTCAGTGACACTATTATTTCTGGTTTTATTCCCACAGGGCTTTCCTAAAGATGTCTATAGCCTGTGGTAACATTCACGTCAAGTCATTTAACTTTCTACATGAAAATATCAAGGATGCAGTAGAGATGGAGGATGTATTGATGGTTAGAAAGGACACGGATAAAGACAATTCTTTTTTTGTTTTCTTGTGATCACAACAAAGTACATTTGAATCTTCACATTACATTATTTTCTTAAGTAAACAAAATTAACATCATATAGCACAAATTTGATTTTTTTGTACATATGTGACTCAGATTTGTTTTTTCATAACAGTGTGAACAGCACAAATCACATGGAATCTGTTTTTTTCAATTCTGATTTGGGCCACTGTCATATGTGGTCCTAAATCAGATAAGGTCTGATTTTTTTTTTTGCAATGATGCTCAGTCTGAACAATCATATCGGAATTCATGCAACTTTTATGTCACATTCGTCACAATTGTGCGATGCGATCATGATCCCACCACTCCTGGTTCCTACTTTGCATCCACACACACAGAAATAGCAACCATTGCTCAACAGAAAAGCCATAATTGGCTCTCTTTCTCCTCATCCTCGTCCTTGTTATCATCTGCTCACGACTTTGCTGGCTTCTACTGCACATCAACTTATAAATGAAACCGCAAACGCTGATTTAGTGACCCCCATGTTTACTTCCGTACGACAGCATGTGGCGTCTTTGTTATTGTCTTTTGCGCATGCAGGTCAGTTCATAACCGTGACCAGTTCACACTGGAATCTGATATTGGCCACATTTAAAAAATAATGTGAACTGCCAAACAAAAAAATCACATCTGATCAAAAATATCAGAATTGAGCACTAAGGCTTGCAGTGTGAACGTAGCCTTAGAGATCTTGACGTACCAATTTTATGCAATTTTTCTTAGCTTGTTACAAAGTCACATTAAAATAGAAATATATAATAAGAATCTTCACCTTAGAATTGATCTTTGGTAAAAACAGGTGCTTTTTAAAACACCGTCATTGGCGTGGTTTATCAGGGTTTTTCAGGTTTCTTGTTTTTTAGGACCCAGCAATCCCATTATTTATTTATTTATTTTGTTAGTAGCTTTCTTCCTTCTCTCCCATTATTTCATGCCAGTTTCTCCTGACTGCTTTGTGGTATACTGTAGGTATTGTAGCAAACTGATTTTATCTCATGATTTGTAGTTTGAAATGTCTGTTGGGGTCTGAATTCCAGCACATTTATCCAGACAGCTTCATAGACTTTATTCAATTTCTTTACTGCTGGAACAACAAGTATGAAATATAATCGAAGAATTGACCTGTTTCCCTTTTCATCATTTGTCAAACTGTAAAGAAATTAAAGACACTAACTTGTGGTCTGCACAGCTGACCTCAACTTCCCTGTATTACACAGGCACCATCACCTGCCTGGAGTTTTATGGGACGTCTCATCTGCTGAGCGGAGGGGAGGATGGACTCATATGTGTGTGGGGCACAAAGAAGTGGGAGTGTCTGAAAACCATCAGAGCTCACCAGTAAGCACACAGACAGAGAGAGAGAGAGAGAGAGAGAGAGAGGTGCTGCAGAAGCACTGAGGTGTTTGTGTTTGTGTGATTGTTGTCTTGTATTTTGTTGGATGGGGCGAGTCAAAGTAACTTGCTTTATCCTCTCGTTTTCCTCAGAGGTCACGTCACATCGATGTCCGTCCATCCGTCTGGGAAACTTGCACTTTCAGTTGGGACAGATAAGACTCTCAGGTAAGATTCCACAGCTCGGCTGGAAAGTCTGTGAGGCAGACGATTCATTTAACAGGGAATCAAAAATGACTGTTGTATCTTTTTATCCTTTTAGAACATGGAATCTAATTAACGGAAGATCGGCCTTCATCAAAAACATAAAACAGAGTAAGCCTCCTCTTGGATTTTGAAGTGTTAAAGTTCTTTTAGTAAAATTAGTACGTTTGAAGTAACTTTTTCTTCTCTACACTTTTAACAGATGCACACATTGTCAGATGGTCTCCAGATGGGGATAAATATGTGGCTGTGGTGGAAGACAAAGTGAACATCTACGACCTGCAGACAGCCTCTGTGACAGGAACAATCACAAATCCAAAGAGGATCTCATCTATTAAGTTCTTAAATGTGAGTTCTCTGACTAAAAACTTGCACTTACTATGACATTTATATGCGATATAGAGATCGGTGTGGTTGAGATGATTAGTATCTGCTATTAATCCAAGATAAAATTAGTTAAATTAGGGCTGTCCAAGTTAACGCGATGATTACACGTTAACTTTAACTTTAAATTTAAAGGTAGTGAAGTTACTGGCATCATACTAAACTAGATAACCTAAGGAATTCATTGGTACTAACCATGTCATACTAGCTTGTCGCGAAGGAGGCTAAATAACGCTCCAAACTTGCGCTATATTTTGGCCATTTTCAAAGGGGTCCATTGACCTCTGACCTCAAGATATATAAATAAAAATGGGTTCTATGGGTACCCACGAGTCTCCCCTTTACAGACATGCCCACTTTATGATAATCACATGCAGTTTGGGGCAAGTCATAGTCAAGTCATCACACTGACACACTGACAGCTGTTGTTGCCTGTTGGGCTGCAGTTTGCCATGTTGATAAGAGTATTAAATACTTGACAAATCTCCCTTTAAGGTACATTTTGAACAGATAGAAAAATGTGTGATTAATTTGTGATTAATCACGATTAACTATGGACAATCATGCAATTAATCTTGATTAAATATTTGAATTGATTGACAGCCCTAGTTTAAATAGATGTTATAATCCTGCTTGTTTTTCAGAACTCCATCCTGGCCGTCGCAGGAGACGATGAGATTGTGAGATTTTGTGACCTGGGAAAGGAGAAATGGGTGTGTGAGTTTAAGGCTCATGAAACCAGGTAAAATCAAAGTGTTTTCTTACTACAGATTCATGTATTTAAAGTATTTGGAGCTGTATTTCTAAAAACATTTCTGATGATGAGAAGAGAGCGGAGCTTGTGAGAATTAAATGCTATGAGACTTACTGATATTTTTATTGCTAAAAATGTCTTCATCTCTCATACATGTGTTTATTTTACATATCATGTTGTCATATTGGTGAGAAGCAAGTGAACAAACTTGCATCCTTTTGTGATTTCAGAGTGAAAGCAGTTGACAGTTTCATGATGGACGATTACTGCGTGCTGGTGACGGCTTCAAACGACGGATTCATCAAAATGTGGAAACTCCATCTAAAAGAGGCACGTCTCTAGTGTTATTTATGAACGTTTGAGTGTAAACCATTTACTTGTAACTTCAACCAAATTCCTTATACATTTACATTTGCAGCGACAGTGTACGTTTTAAAGGAACAGTGTGTAGCATATAGGGGGATCTATTGGCAGAAATGGAATATAATATTAATAAGTATGTTTTCTTTAGTGTATAATCACCTGAAACTAAGAATTGTTGTGTTTTCGTTACCTTAGAATGAGCCGTTTAAATATCTATATATGGAGCAGGTCCTCTTCACGGAGTCTGCCGTGTTTCTACATTAGCCCAGAACGGACAAACCAAACACTAGCTCTAGATAGGGCCATTTGCATTTTCACGTTTTCACATCAGCCACCGTAGTTCTTCTACACGTTTGGCACACGGGAGAAGTTTCAGTTGGTTGCAATCTGCAACCTCACCACTAGATACCGCCAAATCCTTCAAACTGCACCTTTAAAATATTTTTTTCCTTGGGGCCAAGACATGCCAACCCGACATCAAAGAACCAGCTGCGACGAAGGCCACCAGTTGCGTCGCCTCACGTCGCCTTTTTCTCGGCCAGAAAGTTCCACTCAAACACACCGCAAAGATTACAGCTGACAGCAAACTACCACGTACATTCGGACGCTCACTGATGGCCCCAAACTGGCCGACGGCTGACGGAAGAGCCTTTAGTGTCACCACCTATTGACATACATCTGCTTTGCAAAGCAGAATAATCAAGTTATTTTACAAGCAATAAGAACTAAAATAAGACATTCAGATAAGTACCAAAATAAAAACACAAAACATTCTGTTACAAGACAAACTTTTATACTTTTGTATAAACAAAACTAAAAAACAACGATTTGCAAAGTGACGAGCTGCTGTTGATCTAGCAATGCACTCCTGCTGTCCAACAGGAGCTGGAGTCTCCTACTCTTCTCGGGGAAGTGAACACAACGGCCAGACTGACATGCCTTGCTGTGTGGAAACCTTCATCAGTGCAACAGACCGCAGAGGAACCAGCAGCTGAGGCAACAACATCTCAAGGTAGTTGTCCTGCAAACACAGACTTTTGTTGCATTTCTGCATCATCGTGTTATGAAAGAGATTCGAGCTATATACTGTACTATATATTAAAGGGAATACTGAGGCTGGTGATTTGGGTCTTTTTTTAGTTTACTTCTTTACATGCACTGTAGGTGGTTCAGCTTCCTCCCACTAAAATCCTGATAAATAAATGTGTTTGCTTCTGTCCACAGAACTCATTCAGGAGCTTTCAAAGACGAAGAGAGTCCGGATCGCAGTAGAAGAAGTTATTCTAGAAGATGAGAGCAAACCCAAAAAGAAGAAAAAGGGCAGTGGAAAATAAAATGGAAAATAAAAAATCTTTATTATTATTCATGGACTGTTTTATATCTGGACTTATTTGGTCACATATGCATGTGGGTGTTTCTGCAACTCCGGTCACTTTTGACTCTCCCAAAGTAAAAAAAATCATCCTCTATGAATTTTAATTTTAACCATCTGAGAATATAATACATATACACAGGTACACAAAATTATATTTAGTGGTTAAGATTTTAATCTGTAACGTGTTTATTTTTTATGGTTTTCATCACTTGTTCTTACTAAATGTCATTACTGCAACATTACAATAAAGTTCATTTTATACATTTTGCTTTTTTAATTTCTATAATATTTTTAAGTACATTACAATAAAGAAAACAATAATCACAGACCATACATGATGTGTTGATCAATATACATAAAAATGCATTTATAAAATTGAATTAAAATGTGTTGGGTTTTTTTATACTGATAAATTGCACAGCCCACCTGCACACTGGGCCACTATAAACGTACACATTTGAATATTTGTACTACGCATTTATACTTTTTTATCTTTGTTTTTTTAAATGGGATCAAGAACAGCACTTTACTTACTGGCCTACTGTATATCACTGTCAGTACAATTTATATGTATTTACATGAGAAATAAATATATTGGTATCATTAAAACACCTTTCAACTCATCATCTCATCTCTCAGGCTGATCGGAATTCTTAAAAAATTTCATCATGATCCGGATTGCCACCAAAACCGAATGGATTGTTCATTGTGCACCCCACCCCCTTCATTCAAATCGCTCACGAACTTTTGGAGTATTTTTATTTATTTATTTATTTGCACATATATAAAACTGCACAAGAAATGTGTCAGTAGAGGCCAAGAAGCCGCAGGCTTATATAAAGGAACTCCCCCCAACCCCAGGAGAAAAAAAACAATAACAAAAAAGGAAGAAAGATCTAAACTAACATAATTTTAAAAATACAACGAAAACAACAAGTTAAACAACAACAAGAAGTACACAAAATGTGCAGAAAAAACTAACCAAACAGTGGAAAACAATCCAAATAAAAACAATGAAATACATACAGAAAACAGTAAAGAAAAAAATGAAAATGTATCTAAACATGTCAAAAGATAATTAGACCTCAGAGTAAACCTGCTAACAGACAGACAATCAAACCAACACCGGTGAAAACATAAAAAATACATAAACATAAAAATAATGAAAAGCTGTTGCATACTTTTATTTTGAAAATGACACAGGAAATGACATAATCAAGTTAACATCCGGAAGTTGCAAGGTGCTAAAAAGGTTCTAGCTTAAACTTCTGTTAAAACTCAGGTAAGGCTCAATGTTTGGGTTATTTTTAGTACGTTTGGCGTGATATTCTGATAGTAAAAACAATTGCCAGTTCATTATCGCCTTTATGAACTCTTGAACTGGTTAGAAGTTGTGGTAAAGTGTCGGTAAATCGACTATTCCTCCTAATAAACTGTGATTTCCTCCAGGTGTTCCTGCTGTCCTGACATCATGGCTGTAGACTGGGTCGGCTTCTGTTATGCTGTTCTGGTGTCAGCAGGAGGAATCACAGGTTATGTGAAAGCAGGTGAGGAAGACACACCGACATCATTAGTATTTAGATAAAGCTATCTTAACTACACAGTGGTGGATGGAGGAAGTATTCAGATCCTAATATGACACTTTAAAGATACTCTTACAGAACAGAACAATGTGACTGATATACTGTTATACATCATTAGATTATTAATATAACTCATGCATTAAAGGTCCCATATCCCATGCTCATTTTCAGGTTCATACTTGTATTTTGTGTTTCTACTAGAACATGTTTACATGCTGTAATGTTAAAAAAAACCTTTATTTTCCTCATACTGTCAGCATGACTATACCTGTATTTACCCACTGTCTTAAACGCTCCGTTTTAGCGCATTTTGACGGAATTGCAACAGAATTGCGTTGCTAGGCAACAGCTTGGGTCCATGTGTACTTCCTGTCACTGAAACCAGGAATAAACTGGGACACATTTAGAATGTTTACGTTTAAAATTGTATAAAGGGTCTAAATATTGTATATTCGTGACATCACAAATGGGCAGAAATCCTGACAGCTTGTTTCAAATGCAGAGTTTCTGAATATGGGCTGTGTGTATTTCCCTGTGGATTGAGTGTTTCAATACCTTCACAGTATTTATATAGAACTTGAGCCTGCTTTATAATAAAAAAACATGAAAATCTCACTTTTTTATAATATGGGACCTTTAATATAAAAGCAGGATTTTACTGTTGTAGTTAGTTGAGGTGGAGCTCATTTGTATGGGACTGCATCTAATTTTTTTTTTTTTATTATGGATTAATCTGCTGATTATTTTCTTGATTAATCATATATATATATATATAAATAAATCACAATATACATTTGTGAATCCTTCTGTGTGCATTCATTCATTGTGAGACTGATCTGACTCCATAGGGATGTTGTATTATAGCCAGGTGTACCTAATAAACTGGCAACTTGACATTCATGTAGTATAACCCTCTAGGAATGACAATTTACACCGTTTTGCCCTGAGATGTTAAAAGGCATTCTGGGAATAATGATAATTAGTTTGTTGGATAAAATATGGAGAGTTGAGAATTCAACTCTTGATTTCAAAATAAAACCCAACTGTGTTTCCTTTACAGGCAGCGTCACCTCTCTGGCTGCAGGGCTCCTGTTCGGCCTGCTGGCTGCAGTCGGTGCTTATCTGGCATCTCAAAACCCGAAGAATGTCTGGCTTTCACTAGGTGAGCAAGTTTAGTTTGTTAAACTGTGACAGTCCAAATCCAGTTTTCACAAACACATGGCTACAACTGTTTCTCTGCAGGCACCTCGGGAACTCTGGCTGTGGTGATGGGACTGAGATTTGTCAACTCCTGGAAGTTCATGCCAGCTGGTTTAATGACTTTAGCAAGGTAATGCACAGATTCACTTTCCATCGGGCTGTTTCGGGGATAATCATTTTTACAATATTCTGCACCACGTAGACATTTTGCTTTTATAAACCTGAGACAAACAGAAATGAACACATTTATTTTCAGTCCTTTTTCAAACGTATCCTGATATAAATGTTTATTTTCAGTGGACTGATGCTGGTGAAGATCATCACTGGAATGCTAAAGAAACCACATAAATCCTGAAAATATCTAAATATATCTTTTCAGTGTGTCTGTACATATTTCTGATACTTCAAAAAAATCTAATTTGTGCTCCCACATACTGTGCATTCACAAACATTCCCTCGTTTTATATTACAGTCTGGTTCTGTATAAAAAATGTGATATAAAATATGTGATTTTATACACCATATACAGTTAGGAGATGTTTTTTTCTAGGGCTGTCCCAAATATAATTTTTTGGTCTTCGAAGCTTCGGTGACAAGTTTGTAAATGTATCTGCTGCTGTAAAATAATAAATTCACCCACTTTAATAAAAAAATAACTACTTTATTTCATTTTCTACAATAAAAAATACTGACCGTAGAAGTTATGGGACACTAGTACAACACTGAACAATATTTAATAGCGTGGCAAATGTAACAAAAGACGAAACACTTTTCCTCTGACGTCTGTATTTCCTGGCTAAAGTGCAGTGGGAATTTTTCCCATGAGTCACTGGTTTAGCAGAGCGGACTGCTGTGCTACTGGTGGCCTCCGTATTTGGCGGTCCAGTCTACTCGTCCGTGCACTGGCTGCATATTTGTGCTCCTTGGAAAGGTGTTTGTTCCTGTAGATCTGGATCCAGGGATCTGAGGATTCGTAGATCTGTTCCTCCACCCTTCATGTTCTGGGAGATTATCGTGTGAAGGAGAAGGAAAGTGTGTTTAGGCTAAACTCGGAAAGCTGCATTTTTTGTGCTCATAGTGCTGATTTTTTTTTTACCTTCGTTTGAGAGCGGCAGTTTATTTGAGGAGGTCTTGCTCTTGGACGATTTGATTTTAGAGTCAACTCTTAGATCAACTACAAGAGTGGGTACAAGTGGGTAAAATTCAGGTTGAAAGACATGACACTAGTAAAACTCTTCATCAGTGACAATCCTCTCAGACTCTTCTATCTTTAAGGATTTTTTTCTAACTCCAGGGGGCGCTTTTGCTAAAGTATGATGGAAAAGACTGTAGTCATGAAGAAACTGCCCTCCAAACACAAAGAATAAGCTTCCTGTACCATCTGACCCGGGCCTGATTGGTGCCAAGAAGCATCACTTAACCAAGAAAAGTCTGACTCAACCATAAAATGTGCTCTTGTTGTGACTCACTAGCAGAGGTGCCTCCTATCGGTGCCAGTGCAGTCCTCTGTCGAGCTGATCCTGTTTCAGGCTTCTGAGAAGAGGACATGTGTGTCTTGTTTGCGTCATTGGAGTTGCTCATGAAGGAGCCTGGAAAGGACAATTAAGAATGAGATGGGTTTAGGAAGAAGTTTAGGAAGATTAATGTCTAAAACCACAGCACAACATAAATTAGAAAGAAAAGAGGAGGAAAACAGAACACAGTGGAGAGAAAATACAAAATCTGAAGTGTACAAAAATTGCATAATGTAAACGATAAACGACAGTTGTGGGGTGGGGTGTGATTAACGGTCGACAGTTGATTATCAGATCAACACTGTTTCAAATAAAATGTCAATCAAGTTTATCAAATCAATTGACAATTTATCACTATTTTTCAATTCACATACATTTTCATCATCTCCATTATTAATTCGTAAGCATTTTCATCACTTCCTTTTCTTCAATTCCTTTTTGTTACGTCCAAACCTTGAGGCCATTTTCCTTAAATGATAAATGGCAATTATGTGTTGTGAATGATGAATGTAAGATGGTGAAAATGATGAAACATGGCTCTGTTTTCATCATATCACGACTATTTTAGTCAAATCGGCTATAAATTAATCAAATCACTTGATAATTTACCACTCCATTTTTCATTTCACATCCATTTCCATCACCTCCATTTTTATCAATTAATTTGTATTACACGCACCTCTCATAGCTTGTTGCATCAGGTCAGAACAACCAGAAAATGTACACTGCTGGTTTAGAATGTATACCAGTGTGGTAAAATTGCACAAAAAAAAATCAGATAAATCAACGAGAGTCCAAGTCTTTCTTACCTTTAATTAGAGGAAAGTCCAGCATCTGTCCTCTGGTTAAACACAAGCTGCCACACAAGTTTCTGCCGACAACCAGGCCTCCTACTGACGAGTTATTTGGTTTAATGCCTGAAAAGGACAAACTCAAGAGTGAACTCACTGTACCTGAGCTATCACACTAATTTTCCCACATCCGATGGAACTATGCCATATTTAGATCACTCCTTGGGGAGGCAGAAGAAATCAAGAGGAAACTGTTCATGTGATTTTTGTGACACAGTCGATAATTTTTTCTCACCAGGCAGATATCTGGACTGGCGGAGGTAGTGCTGCTTGGCAGACAAGGTGCTGGAGTCAGCTCTGTTGCTCAGCAGCTTTGCTCCTGTGTTGCTCTTTGACTCTGGAAATCTAGACAAAAACGTATTCCTATTAGAGCTGTCAATCGATTAAAATATTTAATTGCGATTATTCTCATGATTGTCCATAGTTAATCGCGATTAATCGCAAATTAATTGCAAATTTTTTATCTGTTCAAAATGTACCTTAAAGGGAGATTTGTCAAGTATTTAATACTCTTATCAACATGGGAGTGGGCAAATATGCTGCTTTATGCAAATGTATGTACTGTATATATGTATTATTGGAAATCAATTAACAACACAAAACAATGACAAATATTGTCCAGAAACCCTCACAGGTACTGCATTTAGCATAAAGAAATATGCTCAAATCATAACATGGCAAACTGCAGCTCAACAGGCAACAACAGCTGTCAGTGTGTCAGTGTGCTGACTTGACTATGACTTGCCCCAAACTGCATGTGATTATCATAAAGTGGGCAGGTCTGTAAAGGGGAGACTCGTGGGTACCTATAGAACCCATTTTCATTCACATATCTTGAGGTCAGAGGTCAAGGGACCCCGTTGAAAATGGCCATGCCAGTTTTTCCTCACCAAAATGTAGTTCGGAGCTTTATTTAACCTCCTTTGCGACAAGCTAGTATAACATAGTTGGTACCATTAGACTATAAATCCTTCGATTTTCTAGATTCATATGATACCAGTATCTTCACTCTAGCTTTAAAACTGAGCCCGCTACAACCTAAAAATCACAAGTTGCGTTAATGCTGTAAAGAAATTAGTGGCGTTAAAAGGAATTTGCGTTAACGTATTATTATCGCGTTAACTTTGACAGCCCCAATTACTCTATTTGTTTTCCACAACTGTTTTGCATGAAAATGAAGAAGTCTAACCGACAGCTGGGCCCGTCCAGTGCCCTGTCCTTCAGAGAGCTGATGGTGGGTTTTTTGGAGATGGAAACTCCAGCGTCTGCGTCCTCACCGTCGTCCCAGCTGTCAACGGACCTGAAAGACGTCTGGCCCAATCGGCGACATCCTGTCCTCACTCCAGTCATGTTCTCTGCTCCTGTGGGAGGCTTTAAAATAAACATGCATACAAAAAAGAATAAATGAAGTCCCAAGAAGGTCCGATAGTGACATATAGAAGCTGTTGCTGAGTGATACCTACAGCCTGCCAGCTCATCGGCTGCCTGTTTTTCACCAGGCTGAGAGGTTCCTGCTGCCCCTCTGTCAGCGTGGAGGAACACATTGCTGGGTTTGTGCTTCGCTCCACGTTGTCCTGAGGTAGCAGTATCTGCGAAGGGGGCTGCTGGAGAGACTGGCTGCAGGTCTGTGTCCTATTTGGCTTGCCGGACTCTAGGTCTGTCTTACAGAGGGACAGAGGCTTTGTTTCTGCAGGCGCCTGAGCCTTGTACTGCTCCAAGTACTTCAGAGGAGCACCGAGCGCCTGGCCAACATGGAAGTATGGATACCGTAGCGCCTGGAACACAAACAGTACAAACCAAAGGAAAAATATCCTCAATAACATTTTTTTGTGTATCATCATCATTTCGGGGGATCTATTAGCAGAAATGGAATATATTATTCATAACTATGTTTTCTTTAGTGTATAATTGTGAATGTGAATGTATACTTAAGAATCGTCTTTTCGTTAGCTTAGCATGAGCCCTTCATATGTAGATAGGGAGCGGGTCCTCTTCACGGAGTCCACGATGTTGCTCCACCATGTTTCTACAGTAGCCCAGAATGGACAAACCACTTTTCCTGCTTGGGCCGGAGTCGATAACGTCTCTCGCTCAGGAGTTAACCCCGTCACTCTATGATACATTTTATGATAATCACATGCAGTTTGGGGCAAGTCATAGTCAAGTCTTGAGTTTGCCATGTTATGATTTGAGCATATTTTTTATGCTAAACGTAGTACCTGTGAGGGTTTCTGGACAATATTTGTCATTGTTTTGTGTTGTTAATTGATTTCCAATAATAAATATATACATACATTTGCATAAATATATTTTCCCACTCCCATGATGATAAGAGTATTAAAATACTTGACAAATCTCCCTTTTAGGTACATTTTCAACAGATAAAAAATGTGCAATTAATTTGCGATTAATCGTGATTAACTATGGACAATCATGTAATTAATCGTGATTAAATATTTGAATCGATTGACAGCCCTAATTCCAACCAATCTACGTTCAAAGTTAATGGGTTTTTAAATATACCTGAGCAGCACTTGGTCTTTTCTCGGGGTCCCATTGCAGCATGTCTTTCATCAGTGTGATCGCCTCGTTGCTGGCGTTGGGGATCAACGATCTCAGGCTGGTGGGGACACACTTTGGAAAGCGGAAGTTCATTGAGGTGGCCAGGTTGTAGCCCTCAGGCCAGTCTGACTGATGTGATGAGAGAAAACAACAACAGGAGATTAAATAGTTTGATGTTAGCATCATAGAATGAAAAGGGCCCAAAGCAGAGAGGATGTCACCATGATATAAGAGATACTGGTTGGTTACGTCCACCACGACAGCAGAACCACATCATGTGACACTTTGTTGTGATGGTTCACCTTCTTCAGGGTTCCCAGCACCTGACAGATCTTGAAGATCTCGTCCACCTCGCTGTTGCCGGGGAATAGGGGTCTGAGTGTGTAGAGCTCTGCCATGATGCATCCCACGGCCCAGATGTCGATGGGCGAGCTGTAGGAGTTTGACTTTAGCAGAACCTCTGGGGCTCGGTACCTGTCAGAACAGCACGGGAGGATTTATGGAACATTTGCGTACGATGGTTTAACTCTTTGTCTTCCTTTCTGTCTCCTGAACAGATTTTATTTCTCTAGTCAGCAATTTAATCTAAGAGTCTTTTTAAGGTACATGCTAAGTGTGCGTCAAAAGTTTGATTCAGGTCGGACTGCAGATCACAGCTCGTTCTGTAGATCATATACATGAATCACTTGAACATTGCTCTGATATCATCTTGTAGATAAATCAGTCTCACCATCGTGTTGACACGTAATCAGTGTAAGGTGGCTGCGAGCGGATTTCCCTGGCTAGTCCAAAATCAGCAATCTTAACCAGCTCTGGGCCCATGCAGAGCAAGTTCTCCGGTTTCATGTCACGATGGAAATACCCTGAAAGACATGAGACCGTCAAGACAAACCTGTGCTGATGCTGATGTTGGTCTAGATTTGCATTAGGTTCTCAAACTGAATAGTTATTGCCTCTAAGTTTCTACCACTATCACAACCACTACCACTTCACATGACTGTATTGATGCATATCACAATTTGATCTGAAACACAGTTTTAAAACATCTCTGACAAAAAAAAGATGTTTTAAAGGAACAGTGTGCAACATTTTGGGGGATCTATTAGCAGAAATGGAATAAAATGGAATATAATATTCTAGGTCTGTCAATCGACACGCTTGTGAAACACGTTAATGTGAGCTGCTGAGTGTAAAACCACGGCACCGCCAGTCGCCATCTGACGTCCGTTGCTCCTAAAGTAGTGTTATTATGGTAAGGATTTTGCACTCGGTGGCTCACGTTACCGCAGTCTTGGAAAGGGAGGAGTGAGCGGAGGGGTGGTGTGGTTGCAATCTGCATCCACACCACTAGATGCTGCCAAATCCTACACACTGTACCTTTAACCGGACAAAGCACAGTGAAGTGAAGCGAAAGACAGCAGGAGTCTCTTACCGTGCTTATGCACAAATGCTAAGCCAGACAATACTTGGAATAGAATGTTCCTTATCTCATTTTCAGAAAACATCTTATCTTCCCTGGCAGCGTTAAACATGGTAAAAGACAAAAGAAAGAAAGAAGGGATAAAGAAAAAAACATTATCAACAAACAATCATGCCCTATTAGTGGGCACCAGCACCCACTAACACTAAAACCAGCGCTGATAAGAGAGAAAAACTAGTTGAGTTAAGCTTTGGTACCACTCACACCTCCTCTTCTCACAGGAGAAGTGAGTCATTTAATCCTGTGATGCCTGATGTCTTATCAACCATCCAGCACTTTCAGTTTTGGATACGTTGTTTTCTGTTTACTCAGTTATGAACTATTTATACCAGGACAGTGCTGACAGCTTGATAACACAACATTTTATCAGACAGAAAAGACGCCAGAGTCAGTTTTTCTTCAGTCTGTGCTGTAACTCAGCTACCATGTTTATGAATAAAGGACAGTAACTGTAATATCTGAAACGTCATGTTTCTGACGTCTGACTCAGGGAACAACTTGTTTCTGCAAAAACCAACCGGCACATGATGACTCAATCCGACCCAAATAATTCTCACATTCCCAGTGGAAATAAAAAAAATACACTGCAGAATTATATCACAGAAATATCTTGTTTATGATGTGATCTTACCTTTCTTTCATGAGCTGATAGAGGTTTTCTTTCATGTACTCTAAGACAAAGTAGAGGCAGTCGTTTTCTCTGATAACTTCCCTCAGTTTCACCACATTGGCATGGTTCAGCTTCTTCAGTGACTGACAACACAAAGTATTTAGGAGACAATACAGTCATTAAGAATCTGCTCATTATGTAAGCCTGAACACAGTCTTTGAAATTGCCTTTTTCACTCATCTAAAAAAGGCTGGTGTACAAAAGACATTACATGCCAATAACAGTTTGATTGCTTTTTCATAACTCAGGTATTGTTAATCTAAAACGTTCTCACTCACTCATGCAGTGGATAAATATTGTAATTTATCATGCAGTGCAACAGAATTAAAAATGACAGGAGAACATTTTGAAGCATCTACGTTTATTGTCGTGTTTTTACTGTCAAACAAAACCAAGTTAAGACTAGAGTTGGGACTAATGCTCATTTATAACTTATCTTATTTATAACTCCTCAATAATATGTTAATATACCTGTTAATTATATGGTTAAAACCATTGGTTGGGCCTTTAATTATCAATTATAGCAAAAATATATCATTGTCAATTATTACACGGCTCTGTTGAATACTCGATTGTGATTGTTCAATCACGGCGTCTGTTGTTTCTTTATAGCAGACCGTTGCTATGTATAACAGACCGTTGCTATGTATAACAGACAGTTGCTATGTATAACAGACTGTTGCTATGTATAACAGACCGTTGCTATGGGTGCAGTTCTGATATCTGACCCTGGCAGACCATTTTTGTGTCAAATTATTGATTTCTTGTAATAAACGGTATAATGTACAGCTAGCGGGTCATTGTAATGAAATAAACCCTGACAGGGTGATGCTGTACATTATCCCTTACATAATTAGCTGTCCTAATAGCTCTACCTGATTACTTTAATATATGAATGTTGCAAAATCAAGCAGAAAGATTGGTGTTTTAAAATGATAATATTGCCAAATACGTCAGTTATCGCTTACATACTGTATCTGAAAGCTGCTTTATCAACTACTGGAAATTTCTAATGATTCTCACCTTCACCTCTCTGAGATTCAAACACTCATCCCAAGAATAAAACTTCCTCTTCATCCTGTTGAAAAGGAAAAACAGATGTGCATGACTATATGTGTTAATGTTGACATTTTGGGACACTAATATTGAAGGTAATTAGCCTCTTTTTCCAGCTGATTAGACTGTTGTCAAGCTATTAAATAGGCGTTATCAGTCGCTATAAGCCCCATATATGCGTGTAAATAGGGGCCTACTACGCCTACTAGTAGGTTTTATCATCTATTTACATGGTAGATGACCGAAAAAAGATATAAAAGAACACAACAGCAACATCTAGCGGCTGTAGTAATTATGATAGGAGCAGAAGCGGAAGTCAGACGCTGTAAACACAGGGTTTTCACCCAGGAGACTGAGTTTGCATCCCGTGTGAAACCAACAATGTGTAGTTGTCTTTGTGTTCATAGTTATTCTAACCCAAAACAAGATGTTTTTCCCCAGACCTATACTCGATACTAGAATCTGATTGGTCAATCACAGCGTTCTACAGTCTGTTATTTCTTTATAGCAGACCGTTGCTATTTATAACAGACCCTGCTTTGTATAACAGACCGTTGCTATGGGCGCAGTTCTTATGTCGGACCATTTTTGTGTCAAATTATTGATTTTTTAAGTAAGTAGCCGTGTAGTAAGCGGTATAATGTACAGCTAGCGGGTCATTGTTGTGAAATAAACCCCTTCAGGGCAATGCAAGACCCCTCCGCTCCGGGTCGGGGTTTATTTCACAACAATGACCAGTTCGTTGTACATTATCCCTTACATAGTAGTAAAAAAAGCGTCCTGGGCTACATTGCTGAAATGTTTTACATGTGTGACCTGATTTAACCTTTCTTCCCATACTCCAGGGTCAACACTATGTGGTGTGCTTTCACTCCTTTCACTGTCATCAGTAGTATCAGCTTGCACTATAACCTTACATTTACAAACAGTGCCTGGAGGAGCCTCGTGAAACATTCATTATTAATTTCTTGCCAAAGATCTTAAACAGCTCATCCTTTGAAATGTGGTCTACAGGCAAATAAAGACTTTATGACAATATACAGTTAGTAAAAAAGCATCTCTGCACCTCAAAATGATCCTAAATCTTGTCATTCCAGGTGTTTTATTACTCTAAAATGCCTATACATGATGCACACCAAGGCAAAGCCTTTGACTTAAACATTTGAGCAAGGTGCTTCAGGGCTCTAGACTCAAACATGACATGTTTGAGTCTAGTCTAGAGCCGTGAAGCACCTTGCAGCAGTCCCTCAGGGTTTAATCAGCTTAATGCTTTGAGACAAAACAACACACAGTATGACCCTGGCATGCTTACCGGAGCTACACTCACCTCTTTATGGCGACCAGCTCCCCTGTGTCGTTGCTCTTTCCCAGGATCACGCTGCCATACGTGCCGTCCCCCAGCTGCTTCAGCGTGGTGTAGCGGTTCATCATCCACAGAGAGCCCAGCCTCTCCTTCACCGAGGTGCCTTGACAGTCCAACAGTTGGTCATTGTAAGCACAGTAACATCCCTGGTGAGCTGGTGGTCTAGAGAGGTGTGTGAATGATATCTAAAACAACTTGACTGTCATTTGGAAGATGCTTTTGACCAAAGAACTATGAACTGACTGTTGACAACGATGCTCGCCTCCTGCTTTTCTTTTAAATCCAATTAACCCACATTTTCCAGTGGGTGGGACCTGAGAGAACACCGTGGCCAGACAGAACAAATTAGGGCATTTACAAATGACATAATACTGTAGGTTAGAGGAGTCAAACTAGTCAGCCAATTAGACTGTCAGGCTATTAAATAGGTGTTATTA
This sequence comes from Adelosebastes latens, assembly GCA_916700685.1. Lineage (NCBI taxonomy): Eukaryota > Metazoa > Chordata > Actinopteri > Perciformes > Sebastidae > Adelosebastes > Adelosebastes latens. The sequence goes on from CAKAKR010068030.1 coordinate 168,537, forward strand.
GTTGCTATAAGCCCCATAGATGTGGGTCAATAGGGGCCTATTATGCCTACTAGTAGGTTTTATCATCTAGTGATATGGCAGATCACTGAAAGAATGTATAAAAGAACACGACAGCGACCTCTAACTACCGTAGTAATTATGACAGGAGCAGAAGCAGAAGTCAGACGCTGTAGTGTAGACAGCGGGAAACTCCAAAAGTGGTAGAGGTCGGGGACGATGGATGGGACACAAAACACAGGGTTCACCCAGGAGACTGGAGTTTGCGTCCCATGTGAAACTAACAATGTGTGGTTGTCTTTATGTTAATAGTTATTTAACCCAAAACACGATGTTTTTCCCTAAATTTAAAGAAATCTAAAGAAGTTGCAGTTTTATTGGCTAAACCTAAAAAAGTTGTAGTTTTGTTTCCTAAACCTAAAGAAGTTGTAGTTTTATTACCTAAACCTAAAGAAGTTGGGGTTTTATTAACTAAACCTAAAGAAGTTGTAGTTTTGTTGCCTAAACTTAAAGAAGTTGTAGTTTTATTACCTAAACCCAAAGAAGTTGTAGTTTTGGTTATGGTTGGTTGGTATGGTTTTGGTTATTTGGTTATATACGTATATATATATATATATATATACAGTATATACATATACAGTACATATATAAATATATATATATATATATATATATATATAGAGAGAGAGAGAGAGAGAGAGAGAGAGAGAGAGAGAAATAGAGAGAAATAGAGGCACAGATATGCATAGAAAGACATGTAGACTTTCATACAATCACATTAGGGCATGGTTGTATTAACCAGTGCACCCATGGTTAAAAAATTGCTGTTGGGTATCTATTGTAAATAAAAATAATAATCAAATTGGTGTTCGCGACTCCCTGTCCAATGTGCTCCAGGCACTGTGGATTGTTGATGCATTATGTGACTTTTACCCTTTTTCCTCCCTGACTGCCGGAAATCCCCCGTCAGAAACTCATGTGTGACCCCCAGGTTGAGATCCACTGCCCTAATCAACCACAAAAATGTTAATAGACAAGCTGGATTTTGCACCAAGTTTACCCTAACACATCAACCAAGCCAAACTTAACACTAAGTTTAGCCTTGACCTCTTAACCCCTCCCTAACTGATCCTGATAAATCTATTGCAGAGGCACCATTAAGACAGGGAGACACATGCAGGAATACAGCAAAACAGAGAGCACAATAAAAGAATAAACTAACAACAAGGAAAAAATACAACAAGTGGAGTGAGGACAGGATGAAGGGGGCCATTGAAAAGGATAGTGGAGGCAGGGAACACACTTATGGTTCAGGGCCTGGAATTTGCCAAAATCAACTCAATTATTTTTTTACCTTAAGTTTTTTTGTTTTACCTCAATTAAATGTATTCAATGAAATTTGGGGGGAGAGAATTAAGGGAGGGAGTGAGTGGGTTGTTGTGACAATGAGGAAAGGCAGCTTTACATAGCATGAATTGTGGACGGATTTTAAACCTTAAACAGAAATTAACATGGAGTCTTAATTCTTAATGATGAACAGGAAATGTTAAATGTGCATGTGAAATGATGTCAAAGTATGGATTAAATTGTGCAATAAATGTGCTCACACTAGCCTAAATCAATGATAACATGTGCTGTCCCAATCACCCAAATGTTACCAAAAAAAAAAAGGTTTTGGGTCAGTTTACACAAAGGGGTATGCCTGCCATGCCTCCTTGGAATATGATAGAACCTTCTTTCCTCCTCAAATGGATAGGTAACATCCTCATTATTACAGAAATGTATCATGTGTTGGGCATTTGTTTTTATTTATGGCAAGAAAGCTTACACAAGACGAAAATTCAAACACTGTCCCAATCATCCTTAATTCACTCATAATAATTAATTAATGTTTAGATTAGATTATTTTTTGGGCATTTTTTGGCCTTTATTTGATAGAGATAGTGATAGTGTTGAAAAGGGGGAGAGAGAGAGGGGACGACATGCAGCAATCGGACCCGAACCCTGGGCCGCAAAGGACACAGCCTTTGGTAAATGACGCGCCCGCTTTACCAGGTGAGCTACCAGGGCACCCTGTACTCTGCATAATTAATTCCATTATCAAAAGTCAAGTGACGTGCTATGAACCTGGGGTTTTAGGGTGGCTGAGGGTCAGTTGCCAATCCAGCCTTGTATTTAGGTTATATAGTGCAAATGAGTCTATTAATCTATTCCTTTAAAACTACATGGGGCTTACTACTTGACCCAAAAGCTGAACTATTACTTTACCAACATATGCTGGTGTTGTTGCAGGAATAGGAAAATGTACCTGAGATATTGTATTTTGTTAGAAGTGCTCCATCTAGTGGTTGATTTTCAACCCTGCATCTGATTGTGATTTTGGCCCCTATAACCCAGGTAAACCCACCTTTTTCTGACTTCTAACTCCACAATCCAGTACTACAATGTTCACAGTCTTTGCACATTTTTTCAGTAACTATTTTCCAACATTTATAATGTGGTTAGAAACAAAACTCTGATTTCCCTTTACACGGCCTTTAAGTAATTATACATTGTCACAAAGGACCCCAATCGGTAAATACTTAATTCCAGTGGCCCCTCACCTAGAGACAATGTGTTGAACAAAGTGCAGGTGAGGAGACTAAACAAAGGATTCAATTATATCTTAGACTGTATTGTGTGTACATGTACGTTTTACTGATTGCAAAATGAAAGAATTCATTATTTGGTTGCGGAGCCCCCTGAGACCAACCCAACGACCCTTGAAAGGTCCCAGGACCCCAGTTTGAACACCGGATATTTCATCCACATAATATTTACAGGAACACTTGAACTGTTTTGAGGCTCGAAATAGATCCTCTATATTTAGAGATTTGATAAATGACACGCTGATTGTGGGAATTTAGAAAACCTCACATTGATTAGAATAATTAATAAAAAGGCTGATATAACGAAATTATGTTATGTGTAAATTAGGCTGGTAATAAATCCCAATGGGACCATAATAATAATAATGCCTCAATGATTGTAATTATCTGTGTTAATCAACTAAAAAAAACTGAAATCTTTTGAATATTTCCAAAAGTCTTGTCACATTTATTAGGATTTATAAAAAGAAAGAGCATTAGTGTGTGTGATTATTGTGATAATAAAGAGCAGGTTCACTATCTCCAGTGCAGTAAGGTGTCTTTAGGCATGCAGGCATGAAATGTGAGGAATGAAAAAATATCATTGTGAATATTTCCAAAAGTCTTGTTACATTTATTAGGATTTATAAAATGTGTAATGTGTGTAATAAATCCCAATGGGAACATAATAATAATAATAATGCCTCAATGATTGTAATTATCTGTGTGAATCAACAAAAAAAAAGACTGTGTAAAAAGTTTAAATATAATTTTGAATATTTCACATGTCACATTTATTAGGATTGATAAAAAGAAAGAGCATATTTGTGTGTGATTATTGCGATAATAGTGAGCAGGTTCACTATCTACAGTGCAGTAGGTGTCTCTATAGGCATGCAGGCATGAAATGTGAGGAATGAAAAAATATCATTGTGAATATTTCCAAAAGTCTTGTCACATTTATTAGGATTTATAAAATGTGTAATATGTGTAATAAATCCCAATGGGAACATAATTATAATGCCTCAATGATTGTAATTATCTGTGTGAATCAACTAAAAAAAAACTGTGTAAAAAGTTTAAATATCATTTTTGAATATTTATATATAGGTCTTGTCACATTTATTAGGATTTATAAAAAAGAAAGAGCATTAGTGTGATTATTGTGATAATAAAGAGCAGGTTGGAGTCGGTGTCTTTAGGCATGCAGGCATGTTATGTGAGGAATGAGAGTCATGCCCAGCATCCTGGAGATGGTCATATACTGTAGTAGCGTGACGCGCCGTGCATTGCACCTAACAACTGTGCAGTCAGATTGTTGCCTGGCTGCGCAGCGGATAGTCGCGCTTTTTTTCCAAGGTTGTGCTTTTGGTTACTTACGGTAAGATGGACCCGCAGTGTCCACTAAAGGATCAGGTGATCCACTAACTACGAAGCGAAGGCTGACTGGGGAAAATGCAAAATGACATATAGCAAATGTCGGAGCATAATTCATTCCCATTTTCGGCTGAATTTCGGACTTGACTCGCTGAACCGCTGGAGCTCCAGTGTGACGATGGCTCGTTAGGGGCTCTCGTGTGGCGCAACTGCGATTTTTTTTTGGGATATTTTTTTAATTTATGAAAAATCACATTCACAGACAAATATTGGTTTCAACATGGGGCTGTGCTACAGTTTGCGTCCCCGGCTCTTCGGGGACCTGAGCGGGTCTATCTCCAACGCCACCTCGGACTCGGACCAGCCTCCGGACGCCGCCGTGCCGACCCGCGCCGTTGGAGCCCGCCAGGAGGACACCGGTACCGGGGAGACCTCGTCGCTACGCGGCGGAGGAGGAGGCGGCGGCCCGGTGCGCCCCGGGGACCCGGCCAGGCTGCCGGCCGCCGGGGAGCACCGCCGTGGAGACACCGGCACCGGCACCGACGGTGTGCTCATACAAAACGGAGGTGGAGGAGGAGGTGGTGGTGGCGGAGGTAGCGGTGGTAAGGGGACAGGGAAGGACCGCGGCCGACGCTTACAGCTGCTGCAAAAGACCAGCACCCAGAAGCAGAAAAACTGGGACAAATTGCTGGTGGAGGAGAAGGAGGCCGAGAAGGAGGCGAAGAAAGTCAGTAAGAACATTGACAGGGCGCTGAAGGAGCTGAAGCGGGAGTACAAGCAGACACATCGGCTGCTGCTGCTCGGTAGGTTCAGCCTCTCTCTCTCTCTGTCTGTCTGCTGTTGTTGTTCCACTAGGAAGCCGTTTTATTATTAGAAACCAAAACCTTACTGGCCTTAACACACATTATGTCACTAGTCTCTGGCGAGGCCTATTGCCACATCTGTTGGCTTGGCTGTGGAGACTACTACCCCCTGCGGCTGGCAATGACACATGATGAAGATGGACGTGTGGACTCACTGCTGGGCCTGCTGCCCTCTCACTGTTAGGAGCACATTTGGGGTTAGAAGGAAAAGACAATTAAACATAATGTAGGCCATCAAAATAGACTATTACACTCAGGTTTACTGACACCACTTAGCTTGTGGCTATTGGGCCATGTTTACTCTCAAAATTAGCACAATATAGTAGCCATAGTATAGTATACTGTAGTATAGTATAGTATAGTATAGGAAAGTATATAGAAGACTACAGATAGAAAAAAATAGACTTGGGTTTAACTGTGGCATATTTATAGTAATTCTTCTCAACAAGGTAGTAGTAGAGTATAGTAGAGTATAGTGGCCTGTAGCATAGTAGAGTATAGTAGAGTATAGTGGCCTGTAGCATAGTAGAGGATAGTGGCCTGTAGCATAGTAGAGTATAGTGGCCTGTAGCATAGTAGAGTATAGTGGCCTGTAGCATAGTAGAGTATAGTAGAGGATAGGGGCCTATAGCATAGTAGAGTATAGTGGCCTGTAGCATAGTAGAGTATAGTAGAGTATAGTGGCCTGTAGCATAGTAGAGTATAGTAGAGTATAGTGGCCTGTAGCATAGTAGAGTATAGTGGCCTGTAGCATAGTAGAGTATAGT
>CAKAKR010068031.1:0-31547 GCA_916700685.1 Adelosebastes latens
AACTATGTTGTAACGCACTGCCACAACCTACTGAAAACTACTAAACATACATATTCAATACATCACATGTCGTAGTGCACTGCCACCTCCTACTGAAATCTCCTGAACATATGTTCAACATTTTGGTAAACTATATCCAACATATTCTAGTCAGTAACTCAGCGAAAATGGGCGAAAGCGCACCGCTGTAAAGGAAAGGTGGGGTGCGCTTCCATAATCGTTGGAAGCCAAACTTGTAATTGAAAATAAAATTGGATTTGTCACCCAGCCCTAAACCGCAAAACTATTCTAGATGTCTTGTTCATCATTTTATACAGTTTCCCCCCAAAAAATCTGCCTAACATATTTGGTATCATTGGACATTTTAGGATCTGAACTAGAATTGACATAGAAATGACATAATGCGGTCAATCGGTCCAGGGAACTCAATAACAATACTTCCAGTTTACATAAAACTAATTCAAAAAGATGACTAGCCCTGCTGACATAGTGAAACCTGTTTAAATGGGACACATTCTGTGTTTTTCTGACCATAGATCAAGATCTTTTCCAGGACTAGAAACACAGATTGCTTATGGTCCAACTTAGAGTCAGCAGGTTCTCTATCTTCACCCCCTCTCTTCAAGAATAGTCCTGATTGTGGCTGACTAATTTTCCAAACACTGCACCCTTAACATAAGGAATTTGGTTTGTCATGATCCTGTTGCCATGTGGTGTTGTCTGGAAGAGTATATAACCAACCATTGTTCGAAACAGTCACTGGTGCCGGTGATTCAGCGTCATACAAGATCACTCTTGACATCTAGCAAGTACAAGGAATTCCAGCTTGATGCTGCAGATGGAAACACCACAGACTGAGTTAAAGAATATGGAGCAATGAGGTGCACTCATTCAGAAAAGTGTGTTTGTGTGCTAACTAAGAACTCAAACACTTTATGGAAGGAGAAGACAAAAGAGAGGAGCAGACACAAAAATACTTTGAATGATGTCTGGAAAACAAATGACTCAGGTTACCCATTAGAGTTCAACATCAGTTGAAGCTGTATCTCAGAGCTGTTCCTGCTGTGTCGAAACAGGGACGCTTTGTTGTGGTGTCTGAACATTGAAGAGCTCTCTCTGTATTCTAAGGATGCTTACATGCCTTTCACCTGAGACTCTCTATGTGTTTGTTACTGCCTGTGAACTCTGTTTGTGAGAGAGACTTTTGAGGAATAGAGGGTCAGGTTGAGGAGTAGAGGCAGAGCAAAGCACAGCGGATATTAGTGAACAATTTGTTCTTAATCTCTGTGATCCTGGCGGTGCTTGTCATTGAACATACTCAGAACAACAAAACAAGCAGGTGTTAGCTGGTGCTAAATGCAAGAACCTAGAATGCTTTTTTTCTCCAAAAGTTTTTTAAATTCTTTCTTGAATTCTTTGCATACAAACAGAGAATACAACAATACTACATACAACTACTCATACTTCACATGTTATTTCTATGATCTTCAACATCTCCAAAATGTTTGCCAGGAGCAACTCTCCAGAGTGAAAGATAAAAACCGCAGATCTTATCTGTGACATCATCAACACACAAATCTGGATTGGCCAAGGGTCAATAAATGGGAGACTGATTTAATGGGTTTGTGAATTGTTTGTTTGAGCTCTTTTACAGGGCCATATGTCCCCCATTTACCCACCTTCCACTCAAGTCCCTACTGCAATTCATTCTAGTGTGACCACATGCCTTTAACTGCCTAATCTGAACCACGGGGCAGCCGGCTAGTAAAATGTCCACTCCTGTCGCAGTTTAAATGAATGAGCAGAAAAATTGAATTAGTAGAAAAAATTATAAATGAGTCTGTCAGGATTTTTTTGTGTCTAGGACCAAAAACTGCTCAGGCTCATTAAAACATACTAGGTTTCATTTTGTGTAGAGATATCTCTGTGACTTATTGCGGCGGATATAGTTTTAGAAACGCTGCAGTACGAAATGGTGCACATTTTCCATGGAGGCTGGCAGATGAACTGCTTTGGCTAATTATTAGTTTCACTTTGATCTGATGATGGTTTGTGGAAGCCTGTAGGATACACGCATGCCAGCACAGATGTACACACACAGAACCCCTCTCTGTCTCAGACACATGTGCACAGACTATATCAGGCGCTGTGTGGTGGCTGAGTGAGGAGTGTGGAGAGGCGGCTGACCCACTTCTGCTCTCTAAACCAGTTCCCTGACACTGGAGGCTTCCACTGGGTGTGAACAATGATTAAGTTTATGACCAAAGACTGACTGATAATGACATTCCCATCAGCCTCAGTTGCACTTTTTTTGTGTTTAGTGCTAATTAGCAAATGTTAGCCTGCTAACACATTAAATGTAGACAGAGCACATGGTCAGCATTATGCTTGCTAAAGTTAGCATCTAGCTCAAAGCACCACCGCCCCACAGAGCTGCTAGCATGACTGCATGGCTGTAGAGCCTTGAGCATGGATGTATAAAGAGAACTGGATACAGCGTTGGAGGTGGGCGACCGTTCATTCTTATGAAAGTTGCTCAGTGTGGCTCATGAAGCCGTAATGGCTCGACTGCCTAGTGATAAAGCGCCCGGATCTTCCGGCGATCTTCCGGCGATCTTTCGCATCCATTGGACCCATAGAGCAGGCGCAGTAGCGTTTCCTTTAACTCCATCTCCCAGCCCGCAGTCCAGCCTCGGTCTGGGTCTCATTCACATGAACGGAGGAAGGAAAACTCTGGATTCGGCTATTAGTGCATTTTACAACTCTTAGAGCCTAATGATTTAAATAAGGGCTATTCAAATTGTACTGGGAAGTTGATTTACCTCCAAAAAAATTGACCGCTGATTTACGGACGTCTCTTTCCCAATGTAAGTCTATGGGAAAAAGTGTTTTTGGGCCCAATGGCATCACGTGACGGACACGAAAGTTGTAGTACCGCCGTTTGGCCACTTCGTAAATTTGCTTCAAAGCCTGGCACTCTTCCTGGGGGCTTGACCTTATGGCAAACACACCAAACTGACATCAGAAAACTAGCGGCGACGAAGGACGTCTATTGCGTCGCCTCACTTTGCCTGTGTTTTGGCCAAAAAGTTGCACTCGAACACACCGCAAAGACTACAGCCGACTACCACGTACGTCCTGTGCCTGCGTGAGATGAAGTAACTCTCCAGACCAGCAGGTAGTCTGTATTCGTCATTCAAAAAGGGAAACTGGAAGATCTAGGACAGCAGATATACAAGCCGCTATTATGATACATGTATGAAATAAAGCAGCGTTTGCCGACCATTTTGTAAACATAAATGTGGGAGCTAGCATGGCTAGCAGGCTGACAACAGCAGTCCATACATTTTTTAATTAAATATTGTTTTATCGAACATCTTACAGTCATTAACCTCTGTCACTATCTGTGCAGTCCCTACAGCCATTATTTTGTTATATTTGTATTAATTTGCTGTGCAATTCTATAAACAGAGATAATAGACTGCTGCAGGAATGAGTCCTAAAACCCGGAAATGAGTCAGCATTTTAGCACTTCCGGGTTCCCTCATCTCAAAGTCAATGTTTTTTTGAATGGGAATCAGTAAATGTTCCACATGTGAATTTTGAAGCTTTTACATGTGTTAAAAAAGGCGGTTGCTAACAAGTGGCTCAATGAGACGACAAGACATCATCACGCCAACAGCTTTTCACTTCTGGCGATTGCATTCACACTTTTTAACAAATAGTTGTTTAATTAATTTTCTGTTGATTTAACTTATCTTTTCAGCACTATTATAGATGAGTATGTCTGTGAGGACATGCACACAGTTTGGATCAGTTTACTAGTTTGACTGACTGTGGATTTGATGTCAGAATTACTGGGGACGGTTTCACATCTCACCGCAGATGTGCAGAAATCTGACACAAAGAAATCAGTCCTCAGAAGAGGAATTCACGATGACGCAAATGAACTGATAACTGGACGAAATATCGTTCCTCCCATGGTTTGTTAAAATTGGACTTGATACATTTTTCATCAATGCTCTTTTCTAATCAGTGGATATGGAGGATCATTCCCCCTGTGGCAAAAAATGCACTGATGCGTGCAGTAGGAGTCGAAATGTTGAAATTCTGACTCAATTTAAGCTTTGATTCAGATTGGGTCTGAAGTTAAGACTTTGTGGGAAAGAGCGTAAAAAGTAGAGATACTTTGTGTAATGCATGATAAACCACATGGCAGCTGTTTCCTCTTTCTTCTAATTCAATGCACAGATATGCAAAACGAATCTCTCCTTATTTTATCTCCTCTCTCATCTTCTCTGTGTAGAGAGTGTGAGGGATGCAGTGGGGAGGAAGGTGAAGCTGTCGCTGAGGAGGAGAGTCAAACTGGAGATCAAAGGAGACAAGACGGAGAACAGAGTCTTGGTGAGTCAACTCCTGCTGCTTTCAAGCTACTCCTTCATTAAGGGGAGTAAAATCTCTGTCTGTCTTTTTCTCCCACGTTTCTCTGCTCTTGAAATGTACAGATTTCATTTAAGAACATCAAAACCTCCCTGTTTTCATCTCTCGTCTTCAGCACTGGAAAGACAAGACATTCATTATTTTAGCCGTCACAGTGAGCATCACTTCACTGCTTTGTCACTCGCTCTTTTCACGTTCAGTTATACTTTGATTTTGGAGTAATTTCCTGCAAATCAAAGTTAGAGAGATTGTAAGAAACAGTACTATCATCACCCTGAACATCTCCTGTCTCATTTAGTTTGAGGACTGGGCATTGTAGTAATGTCGTAATGGAAAAATTCCCAAACTGTCTCCAAAAGGCATCATTATCTTTCAGTAACGCTGGTCACATTCACTTTAAGTGGAACCAGCATCATCTTGTATGCAGAGAGGTTTCTTTCATTTATAAGAAGGTTTTGTAAATGATTGCCAGTATGCTTCCCAGTATCTGGGTCGTGTGATTTTCTCTGTGGGGTTATATGTGTGCCAAAGTTTTAAAGAGTCCTTTGCAAATTGCACAAGAAAGTGTTGCACGAGATCTGAATGACTAATGATCTATGGCAGTTTGATGAATCTCACTCAAATATGGAAATGAGCAATGGATTCAGTAAGTTCGCCCTGTTTTTTTGGCCTATATTTATTTACATTTTGGCAATGGGCACCATCAAAAGTATGCCGGATTAGCTATTAGCAGTTCCTGCTTGCAATGTACCCATGGATGTACAGACAACTATCACTGGATTACTTTGATTACTTTGATACTGAAGTACTGAATACTGAAGAAAATCTAAAAACGTGGTGATTCTGTGGCAAGTTCTGAAGTTATAAGGAGCATCTTTTTTCCGTGATTTCTAAACAGATTTTTTGACTTTTTTTGCTACGGATATCAGAGATAATGATATCCTTGGAAAGTGTAAAATACACCTAATCTAAAAATTTGCGTTCTATGTTTGTGTGTTCAAATTGACTGAGTTATGACTCCAAGAAAGAGTACGATTTTAATGCGAATTGCTGCAATCAGGCGCTAAGGGTATTAAAGTACCTTATCTGCCTGCATGAGCTGCTGTTGCTACTGTTGACTTGATCAGTGGGCCAAACTACAATAACTAACTTCCTGTTGTTTTCAGATCACCGGCACACACATGTCCCTTTCACTTCATGCAGTATCTGCCTCACGCCCGCCCTTAACTCTTTCTTTAGCCTCAATGAAAAGTCATGCTAAAACAATAAAAGCAGCAGCTAATGTTAAACACACTGACCCAATACTGAGGTAATTCATCCAGTCACACCGCTGACCTCTATCCACATCAGCCCTCAGTGTGTCTATTGGCCAGGTGGAAATAGCAGCTCAGGCCATTAACTGCTGGCCACGGGGAAGTTCATCCACTGAATGCTAAATAATTAATACCTGGTAGATCATTAAAAATGCATATTGGCTCTTTCTGGGCTTAAACCGGATAAAAAGCTGAAGATAGTTAAGACAGAAAAGTTCCCTCAGTAAATCAATGTCGCGTCATGAAAAGGGTCCATAAAGTTTGATGGTTGAATCGGAAAGCTTTCAGTTGCTGTGAATGAATCTGCACAACGTTTAATAGGTGGCAGGAGCATTTTAGTTATACGACTCTTAGTGGGATGAGAAGCTTTTAGTTATAAAGCTCTGTGTGGAATAGACAAAGACATTAGGTTGAAGTGAAACTTTTAAAAGCTTTGTGAACACAGACAAGTTGTCTGTTTAATGATTTGATACTGTGTGACATTAACAGAAATATCAGCCAGACCCCTGGGCATGAAAACATTTACATTTTTTAACTTTAATATCCAGCAGTTGTAGTTACTGCAGCAAATTAAATATGTCATCTAGGGACATAAGCAGAGAGAGAGGTGAGAGACAGCAATCTTTTGTACTCACTAAATGATCTGGGAACACGCTGAGGTGGGAAGCAGCAGGAGAGTATGCAAGAGCGTTGCACTTGTCAGTTTATGTAAAGTAATTATTAACTGGAGACACGTCATTACTGAGGGAATCTGGAGCCATCAGTGTTATAGCAGCAAGGAATATGGAGATCTACAGGAACATTCATTTAAGTCTCTATGAAGATGTCTTCATAGTGAAATATCAACTTATAATATTCACCATATTCTAATTTACTCCAATATATTGTCACAAAATCTTGACTTAAAGGAAAATTCCAGTATTTTTCTTTACTTATTCTTAAAGCTAATGCTAAAGCTAATTAAATCAACTTGAATTTTACGTAAATCTTTTCAAACTCTTGTCTCTAAAGTAGCCCCTGGTTTAGCTATTGTAGCTAACTGCATAGCAATGTACCTCTGGGGCAACCTGCCAGTATATACGCCTTGTATACTGTATATGACCCATAGTCAGAATGGCCACAATTATGAGAAAAAGTTACACTAAAGGACCAGTGTGTAACAATTAGGGGGATCTATTGGCAGAAACGGAATATAATATTAATAAGTATGTTTTCTTTAGTGTATAATCACCTGATAATAAGAAGCGTGATTTCGTTAGAATGAGCCCTTCATATCTACATAGGGATCGGGTCCCCTCTCCACAGAGTCCGCCATGTTGCACCGCCATGTTTCAACAGTAGCTCAGAACGGACTAACCAAACTCTGTTAACTTTTCCAGCTTGGGCCGAAGTCAAGAACGTTACTCGCTCCCGTTGCCGCTCTCTCTCTCGCTTCACCACTCACGTCACATGTACACACACAGTCTAAGCACTCAACTCTTAAAACATCTGGCTCTAGAGAGGGCCACCATAGCAGTCCTATACGCTTGGCACACGGGAGAAGTTGTAATCAGCAACCTCACCGCTAGATACCACCAGATCCTACACACTGTTCCTTTAAGCTTCCCTTAAAGAACTTTGAGAGTTGCACATACTGATTTGGGGTGTCCTTGATCGCACACACTATTGCTTTAGTGTGGAATTGATGTTTTTTTTTTGGTTGTATTCAGTTCATTCATTCTTCAGTAATCTGCCAAAGCAAGACAGCACAAAAAAACTGCATATTTTTTTATAATCTAGTCCAGTCTTGGTGTGCTTGGTTTGAGGCTGACTCTCTTGACGTGGTTATGACAACAATGTCATCATGTGGGAGCTGGAAACAGAGGCTATAGTAGTGCACACACACACACATACACACACGCACACACACACTAAACAATGCAAAGCAGTGGGAGTCAGTACTGGGAAGTGAGGAATTCCAGTGGAGTGGTTCTGGTATTTCATCCAGACGCAGAGCATGAGAATGACTCGGTGAGTTTGTATCAACGCTCTGCTTGACCGGACTGAACAAATAAAGCACTGTTTGTTGGTCTGCAGAAAAAACACAGTCTGAGAAACCGATTATACAGGAAGTGGCCCAGGGAGAAAACAAACGTTAGACATGATGAAAGAACAATATATTTACAGATTGTTTAGAGATCAGATGTTATAAATGGAGGCTGTAACGTGAAACACAGTCTCAAATGTTTCTGAGATGTGTACGGGCATGATGAAGCAGAATGTTAAAGGACCACTCTGCAGATTTTTTACACAAGATCACTTTACTCGTCACAGCCTGTGAAATCTCATCTGTTCTTTTAAAAAATCTGTCTGTCCTTCAGCTTTATGAAAGTACCCCTTTAAGATTTTAGATTTATATTCTATTTTTACAGTGATCACAGATGTAATAAAATGAGAGAAATAAGAAACAATGCTGTGAATGTGCCAGAATTTGCCAAAAGGCAATTTTTAAAAAAATCTGCAGTCCCTGGGTGGATGTTACATAGTCACCCTAAAAAAAGTATAGAAAGTTCACGTACTGTATGTATAAATTACTGAAAAAACAGTGCACGTTTTTTTTTGTGCCCTTAAACTGACTTGGCTCTGCCTGTGCATAACATACTGGATAACGCAATCTCAATGAAATAAGCATGCTAAACAATGGTAGAAAAATAAGGAAAGTCTTAGAATAACAGGGCAAATGAAGATAAAAACATTACAAAACTGTGATTATGACAGAAATGTAATTGCAGTTGAGTGTGATAATGACATGTACATGTTTGAGAGGAGCAAAAGACGAAGGTGGAAGGGCAAAATATGAGTCAAATATGTATTAACAGATGAAGATGTCCAGCTACTTAAAGCAGTATAAACTGCACTGCTGTCTGTTGGAGAGTAATCGAGTAATCTGTGTGAATAATGGAGATAAAAAGTGACTAATTTAATTGACTGACTAATTCTGCTGCCTGCTTCCTGTGGCTGAGAGTGGAACACACACCTGTGGGTGTGACATTTAATCTGGGTGTGACATTTAATAAGACAATAATACTGTGTTAACACAACAGAGTCGTCTGTTCAAACCACTTTGACATTATGTTGTACTTCACGACGATGTATGTTAGAGGTTTTAAACGGCTATGCAATGAATATTGAGCATCTCTCCACCATTATTACACATCTAGCTACCATAAAGTAGGCCTTCCCTATAAATCACATCAAATGTCAAATACACAACCGATTTATCTCCCATTGTGATTTACCGTCTAGATTTGACATTTTTCGTTGACGTTTATTGAACTTCCCTTGTCAGTTTACTGCAGCCACATACAGTAGAAAGTTTGATTTACTACTCCAGACAACACAGGGCATCTATCTACAGTGTAAACTACGCCGATAATGAAGGGAGGAATATGGTTATTTCCTCTATCAATTTGCTTGTCTGTCAAATACAAACAAGGCTCTCCCCTTTTTCCCGCGGAGCTTCGCTCAGACTGGGAGTGGAGCACTACAGAGCCCGAGGCATCTCTTAAGCACACTAAAGCCTGATAGATACAGTCATCTCCCTCCTTTGAAGACGGAGGGATGAAGGAGGTAGAGATAATAACATCAGTCCATCAAACACACCCCGGGGAAGAGGCGAGGGGAGAGGAGGGAGGGTGGGAGACGGAGGGAGAGGAAAAAACGGGTGATGAGACGTACTGTACAGGGCAGAGGGGATGGAGAGGGGAAAAGAGCAGAATGAAAAAGCTGTAAACTGTAAAACTCTTGCAGTGTGACGGACAGAAATCACCAGTGACGTAGTGTGAAGCTGGAAAAATGGAGATAACCCAGCAGTCATGTTGTCATTTAAAAGATTTTAACGCAACTTAATGTCACAATGAAAGTACATTTTAAGTTTATACAGAAGTATTGGATCGCTAATGGCGTTGCTATGTAAAATCATTCAACATAAACCTATATTATGAGAGGTGAACAGCTTGACTCCCATAATTTTGTCAGACCTAGAGATCATAAATGCTTTCTGTTGTCCTGCCATTACTCATGTAGCAGTGTTACTCATTCACAGATCCTTGGTTCCCATTTAAAACTACAGCACTGGAGGGTTGGCGTGGTGTCAAACTTCCTCTTGATCTCCTGGTGTGAATAAAGGAAAGTGTATATATATGTGTGTTTGTCCTAGCCAGAGACTGTCACCAATAGATAACAGCTATTTATTGCATCTCATTGTTTGCTTTGTATGTGGGAGTGGCACTAACAAAGCACAAAGCTGCTACACGTCAACACAATTAGATCTTGAGTCACACAGGTTTTAATCTTATTTTTATTCTACTTTCAAGATGATGAAGAGCGAGTAGAGCCAATATCTGACTCCAGCATGTCAGCATTCATACATTATTTTAAACTACTAGTTGTAAGTCAAAATGGGTCCCACCACCCAAACACATGTTTTTAGATGACAATGGTTTTCTGTTAAAAATGACTTTACATCACATTTTTACATTACACTGCGGAGAATAATCTGTCATACAATCATCTTGTGTCACATAAAATTAGGGCTTTAAGGATTTTTTGTATGACAGATGATAAAACATGGACAAATCCTGCCTAGTCACTTGTATACTGTTAACAAAAAAACAGCATGTAGCTTACTAACTGGAGAAATAGTGCGTCACAGCATCACTGTAGCTCTCTATATTTCTGTTTCCTTGGCCTGAAATGTGGTTTCAACTTTTAAACCACAGGAAGTTAGTCTTTTCTTCAGCACTGTACTTTACTCCACTTCTCTCCTGATTTTTATCTTAATTGTCTTGACCACACATTTGCACACATCACCCCTCATCATTTCAAACATTTGTCTCCTTGAAAACTAAATCCATAATGTGTATATATATATAAAAAAAGTTTGCAATGTGGATTTTTAAAAGCTGAAACTGTAGTGACCCTTCTCTGTCAGATTCCTCAAACTTGCAGCTTGTCCTAACATGACTCTGCTGATTACAGCTTTGAAGAAAATGGGAACTTAGAGCATTTTACTGAAGAATAATTCAATAGTAGGCCAACAGAAAGTTTGGCAATTTCCAAGTCTAACAAAATGATGGGAACCAAACTGTTATGAAAGAACAATTAAGCCTTAATAATTGTATTTCATTGCAAATTCATCGCAGCATTTGTACAAATATTGTGTGTTTGTTAAGAACACTAATGTCTTACAAATTCTAGACACCTCTGTGAGACTAATGTACTGTAATGTAGTCCCAAGGTAAGAAATGTTTCAGAACCCATGCTTACATCTGAGAATAGACCAAAGCCTAGAGTGTTGTCCAACTTGTTTTTCCCGCCACCCATATCTCCTTATCATTAACCTCGAGGTCTGTCATTAGGGGCAGTGAGAAATGGAAGTGACCCAGTTCTGTACTCCCTGATGATCACCTGTAATGTCCTCTCATGGGAAAACTGCAGTGGTGTCTTTTGTTAATGGTGCTAAAACCTCTTCCTTGAAGTTCTGCAAAGCAAGTATCCTCTCAATTTTTAATTCCCTTTGATAACAGGCTATGGTATGCAGTCTTTGCTGTAGGCTGTTGAAGTTTTGTATAGAGTGGCTACTTTCTTTACAGACAAGTTTTAAAAATGGATGTGGATTTATTGCAACATCTACATTTTAAGTATTGCTAGCTCTGGTTGGTTGGTTGGTTGCTATATATTTTCCAGTGATCAGAGAATGATGATTTAAGAGTGAAGTGCTGGAAAAGAATCAATTAAGAAGGAGATAGATTAGTATTTTTATTGATATGTTATTCCACCATAATGTTGCAATATCCATGTTATATAAAAAGGAACCACAATCCTCATTAGACCTACAGTAAATATGAATGTATATAGTATGTAGGGGGTTGAGAAATACTGCAAATTGTCATGCAACATCACATGACCCGTTTTGTAACAGTGATTTAGTTATGTCACATAAAATATTTCAGCACGGAGCATTTATGCTTTTTGTCTACTTTGCTGCAGTGCATTTATGTAGTTTTTAAAGACCTACAATAGAATGTACTGTTGGGTTTTCTTGTATGCAGTGAGAGTTAGAGATGTAACGAGAACCAATACTTCGGGACCAAGTCGATGTCAAAAAACTGAAAACGCGACGGTACTTGTTTTTCTACAGTAACACAGGTAACGTAGGTACTGTCAGGAATCGAGACTAATGGCGTCCCGTAGACCCGGGGAAGATAGAAAATTTCCCTGATAATGCTACATTGTGAACAACAAATCTGTGTTGAAATCGGCAGGAGGAGAGCTAGTTAACGTTAGCTGTTAGCAGTCGATGGGCAGCACTGTCCTACTGGGCTAAATAATGGAGCTAAAAGCTAATGTACGTGGGTTGCATTAAGTTACAATATGATGCATCAAGCCCTATACTAAGGTAAATTATAACGTTATCACCATGTATTCAAATGTAATCTTGTAAAATGTAGTTTTTGGTGAGAAACTTGAGGCGGAATAACAGGGATTAATAATAAATTCACAGAAAACTATGCAACTGGTAATAAAGGATTGTATGTTGAAGTACATGGGATTTATTGTTTTACTTTTGTTTTGCACTGTGGTATCGAAATGGGTATCGAGAATCATGACATTTCACTGGTATCGGTATCGACTACTAAATATATGATCCTGTAGCATCCCTAGTGACTCTTTCAATGGAGTGTTAAACATGTTAAAGTTTCTCATTCTGTGGAGGGCAAACATCATTTTGTTTCTCTGTTCTGTGCCTTTAAAGTGTCCGGCAACTTCATGGTTAATCTTTCTTTCCCTCCTCTTTTCTTTTTTTTCTCAAAGTCGTTCAGTGGGTGTTTGTATTTTGGGATTTGTGGTTAGAGCAGAGTCTGACAAAAACCACAGTGACCTTACAGGTTCTTCCCTTTTAGATGGCTTTTATTCTTTAGGTTGGGAATCATTTTGTATTTATAGTATGTATTTGAAGCTTTGCTTGGTTGAATGAACACAGAAATGCTGTTCTTTGTCCTTTAATCTAGGTTCAGCCTGAGTTCAACCTGTTATAATGCTGTTTGGCACATGATCATTGTATCTATTAAATAGTTAACTCTGTTTGAAGGTTCTCTCTGTGTTTTCCACCATAATGCTGTGGTGCTTATTAACATAATTGGGGTGACATTAAGAGCTAACAAGGCAGAAAAAATGTGTCAAACAGGTCACCATTCCCTGCTGAGTATATACTGTACTACAGTGACTGTACAGTCCACTATAGCGGGGTCTTTAATGATTTGTGTTTTGTCAAATGGACCAGATTAGAGTCCTCTCTGCAATTACACTTACAATTTTAATGTGATGTTTTACCGTACAATGCTTAAGAGGATTAAGGTGAAACAGAAAATTAATTAATGTTTTTTTACTCTTAAACTTAACAATTCAGGTTTGCTCAGAACTGTTATGTAGACCAAATAACAGAAGACAAAACTTACTCAAAAAAAAAGCATTTGATACTGATGGTGGCATCATGACAAAATTATTCATCTGGTTTTCTCTTAACCTCTAAATGATTTAAATGTCTTATTGATAACATTTTTTGTAGACAAATATAAAAAATAATAATAATACATCCACGGTGCTTTTAGAACGGTCCCAAATAAAAATATGGCTTTTCCTAAAAAAAAAAAAAAAATTGTGATTTTTTTTTTGTTTATCTCTGTGGAAGATATCACACGTTTGGTTCCCACTTCTAACAAGACTTTTGAGCCAATAGTATAACGACGTTGGCATCATGCGGTATCTCTGGGTCGTCAGTTAGTGTGGAAAAAAACAGATAAATGGCTGAGATTGACGTTAAGTGTCTGGCAATGGCTTGTTGTGAAGTGAATGCAATGGATGGGGGAGGGAGAATGCGACATCTAGTGGCTGAATGTTATCAATGTTATAGACAGCACTTTTAAGAAAGAGCACAAAGTGACGTGTTTATACTGTATGTCTTGGTTTGTCAGACAAATTTACAATGATGGAAAACAGAGAATAACAGCAAATCTTCACATTTGAGAAGATGGAATCAGCAAATGTTTGAAAAAAAACCTTCAGCAATTAATCAATGCTCAAAGTAGTTGCTAAATTAATCAACTAATTGATTTTAAAAATGGCCAATATTATCTCTCAAATCTAAAGATCCAATAGTAAGAATTTTGATGAAGTGTTTTTTGTTGTGATTTTTGAATTACTCATTAAGTAACATACTATCCTTTCAAAGACAGTAACACCTATGTACAATTTAGAGTTTCCAATCCCTCATACTTGCAACATATGAGGGGAAAACATACAAACGCCAACACCGAAAGGTCCCAGTTGGCCCTGGTGAGGATTTAATCTACCTTCTTGCTCGGAGGCGACAGTGTCAGGTCTAGTTAAGTCCAGCTAAGACATCAAGAGTGACGTGTTTCCTCCCTCACACAGATCAAAATATGGATGTATTTAAACATGTAGTGTCCTCAGTCTGAAATAATCGCATTAAGTACACTTCTTTACTTCTGCTCAAACAGAGCATTTAAATCGGATGAAAATAGGATGAAATATCCTAAAAAACACTTCACAGTGATTCCTCTCAACTTGAGGCTGATTTGCTGTGTCATACTGTGACCAATTCAACCAGTAGGCTGAATGCAGATGCTAGTTTAGGTTAGTCAGGGAGTCTAATTTTAGCACCCTGAGCTCCCACACCATGCTATCAGACCGTTATTTTCAGCCTCTTTCTGAGCGGTTTGGTTTCTGTAAAGTGCTGGGACCGACCCAGCTGAATGAGCCGGGTAATTAGGAGGAATTATGTGTGGAGTTGGTTCTCAGTGTGTATATGTGTCAGTTGTGGGTCTAACCCTGCCTTGTGTTCTGTAGTGGACAAGGACCACACTTTCCTGGACTATCTTTCAGCTAGGGGTGGACAATATGGGAAGACTATTTTGCAAGTTACTGAATAGTACAACCAAACTAATTTCCCTAAATCTAAAAAATATAGCCCTACAAGGTAACAAAACACCACACCAAATTCTGTTCTCAAATTCAACACTTTAAAGTTATGTGTTTCAATTTTCTTTAAATATTTATCATTTATTCTTCCAAATATTTATCAAATATTTTTCGAAATCCACATGAACCACTCTTCACATCGGCATAAATTAGATCCACCACACAGCACTTATTAAAAATGCATCACTTTTAAAGCTGGTTCGCCTGTTACTCCCGTTATTTCCTTCTTCCAAAACAGTGGTGAAGAACACCAGGAGCAAATGCAAGGAGTTGAGTTTTCATTAAAACTAAATTATGACCTGCGTGTTAACTGCATGCCAAATTAATCAGAGCACACAAGGACAAATTGCCTCCTTACCATATGACCGGTTGCTGACAAACAATGTAGCATTCAAAAGGCTATTTTTGAAACGGAGTCTGGTGCAGTGCTCACTCCACATAAAAAGCACCGGGGCTACATGACATCAATTCACGGAGAGCAAATCAGCATCATTGATCTGTTTTAACTGAATATTCTCTGGTCTAGATCAGCTAAAAACAATGAACCCATCAGCACGTTAGCGTGTCGTTCATGACCGAACACTTTCTCACTCCCAACTCGTCAAGTACCGCCGCTTGGTCAGTGCCCCTCGGCATCGGAGACTGACGCACGGGGTACCCCTCTTGCGTTACTTTTGGACGCGTCAGGGACAGCGTGTCAATATACGTTCATTACATGCATAGAGTCCTTTCAAAATAAATTACGGTTTTCACAGGAAGTTAGGTTTTGGCAACACAGCCACTTAGTTAGGGTTAGGAAACGATTGTGGTTGACGTTAACTTCACTGACTAATGACTCACGTGAATAGAGACTCACGTGAGTCACTGGACTGACAATACCAACGTACGTGACAAAATAAGTCAATGTTACTTTTAGTCTCCTGCTTGAAAGTCTTGTGATTGTTTGACCCATCCACCACCGTCCCACCCGGCCTGAACGGACTCTCGCGCTATTCAAACTACGTCACTTGCTCCGACTGTCAAATAAGGCCGCGGGTGGGTTTACGTACATTGGAGTTAGTTGAAAGCCCGGTTCGTCACATACTGTCACTAAAGGGGTATGCATTGGTATCCGTTGCCGAGGGGCGCTGCCCAATCGGCGGTATTTGACGAGTTGGGAGTGAGATCGGGTTGATTTGTAACCGGTATGAGGCTACGGACAACGTTATCTTCACTTCACCTGCCTGACCACACAGCTTACAGTGGTTTGTATTCATTTTGTACCGCCTTGTCCATAATGTGTGTGAGAGAGAGAGAAACATTTCCAGTGTGGCTGTTCTCAGAATAAGTTTGAACACACTCATGATGTCCTCAGTTCACTCACTGAGTATCTATCAGTCTCTCTGTGCTGTATTGTTCTCCACCGAGCTGAATGGGGATTTATTTCATAGCAAGGCTTAGCATGTTTCCAGCCCACAATGGCGTACAAAAGCCTCCCTGGAGAGACATTAACCAGCCACATAGCCTGGCTCCATGCAAGCCCCGCCCACAGTCATTCATCTTCATCATCTCGTAGGTCAGGGTCATTGCCACTCAGACAGTCTTAGTAATATAATTGACCCTGCCTCAGGTCGTTGGCTTGATAGCTTTGGTTTTTATAATCTCATAGTACTGACCTCCAATGTGTCTGGTTTCAACCACTGGATCAAATGTGTTGTTACTTCATGGAGCTCTTTTTGACCTATTTTCCTATTTTGATGACAGCAAATAATATTTTAGTTTGAGGTTTGTTCTAAATCTGCACATTTTTTCTACATGTGCTGAACTGGTCTGACTGGTCCTGTCCCTCATGAGTACTGTTGTCATACTGTGGGAAAAGTGGCTGTTGGGTGTTACAGTGCAACGGCCTGGTTGGTACAGTGTCAGTCTGCTCTCGTTGGAAGTAATTGAATGGGGTTTGTAGGTCACAGACAACAGTCAGCATTGATCGGATGATAATGACATTTGTGCACTCTGTCATCGTAAACAGCCACAAAAACAATCAGGCCTAATCAATGTGATGTTTTCTGTCAAAACACTCAAGCCAGAGCGATAAAAATAAGACAACCTGCATAATTAATCTCCTCCAGAGAGGCTTGCCTGTATGATGAGTCTCTAAACCCATGTTTTAATCTTAAGGATTATTCAGATAGTGAGTTTCAAACCAGATCAATAATACAGAATAGAGGAGCGTGGAAGTATGTGCATGATATTGGACAGTTTGTCTCTGCCTTCAAGGACCCTGTCACAGACATTTGCGAGCACGCATTCAGCTATTTATCAGCAGAACAACTGCACTGACTTCTCTACCAGCGCTCTAATATGCTTTTGCCACATCGTTGGTTTTTATGAGGTCCTGTCCTTGCAGTTGATGTAGCATTACTGTTTTTATCGTTGCCTTCTGCAAACTGCTAACCTTCTACCCTTTTCCTCCATTGTTCCATTTTATTGTTTTATATTATTTTACCATCATTACATACCAACACAGCGTCACAGCAGTTTGTGAAATAGTCACAAAATGTAATCTATTTGATTCATGTACAGAGACACAAAATAAAACTACTTGGTTAGGTTTAGGCCTAGATCGACTTGGTTAGGCTTAGGCAACAAACTAGAAAAAAGAACGCGGTTTGGGTTTAAATAACACCGGAAGTGCTGTAACTTAGTTACGTGACAAAAACTACTTAGATAGCTTTAGGAAAAGATTGTAGTTTGGGTTAAAATAACTCTGAAAGTGCCGTAACTTAAGTACGGAAGTTACGTGACAAATCAACTTTGACTTCTGGTTTCACACGGGACAAGAACACCGGTCTCCTGGGCAAAAGTCCTGTGTTTTTTGACCCACCCGTCCACCTCCTCCCTACGCCGCTCTCTATGCTTCCCAATTAACAATTACGTGGAATACATATGAATTGATTTTGTGCTAACCATCACAAAAAAATATGCATTTCGTGTCTATGTACATGAATCAATACATTCAATTTTGTGACTATTTCACAAACTGCTGTGCGACTGGGCTGTACATACAGTATACAGAGCTTATAGTGGGTTCAAACCCCATATACAGTACGTATGAGACATTGTAAAGGAAATACCCACTCTCTTACCCTCCCTGGTGTCTTATGGGTCTTCGTGCGCAATCATGTGTGTTCATGCTTCCGTGTGTGGGTGTGCGGATTTTGACAGATCAGCAATATGTTGAACTGGGTGTATTGATGTTTTATGACCCTGACTCCCTGAAATATAACACATTTCCCCAACACCGTTTTGCTGAAATGGGTGAAGCTTGCACAAAAGCAGTGCCTTCCTCTCCTATTTTTTTTTTTTTTTTTAAACTTGTTGGTTATTATGGTATTTATTGAAGCAGCTTCTGTGACTGTAACGGTACTTGGATATGTCACCTTCTGTGCTTAATTTAGTGGAAATGTTGTTTTTCTCCAATAATAATCTGTTTTTCATGTCAAGCAAGATCCACCCAATTAAAAGGTACTTCCCCTCTTATTTCTATGAAATGCTTAGCGTCCCATTTGAGTCCTTATAGGAAACACAGTGTTAGTTTTTATCATCTACATCTCCTTTAGATCATTTTGCTTTGATTATATAAATCTAATCATGAGATGTTTAACTTGGGGGGGAATTATCATTCGTGATCTAAACCACACTAATTGTGTTTTTATCATTGAAATCAGTGTTCAGTACTGTGTGCGTTTGTGTGTGCGTTGTTATTAGTGCCGACTGATGTTATCTACCCACTCCAGAGGGAAACCACGGGTAATGCCAACACCAGCCCAGAACGAAATCCCCCTCCTCCCTCCTCCCCTCTCTGCCTTTGTCTCTGTCGTTCCTTTCTTCTTCTTCTCTCTCGCTATTTTCGCTGTCATACCTGCGTACGTCTCTCTCCTTGACAAAGCACTGTACTTCACTTTGAGGAGGTTTTCCACTTTCTTTGTTACGTGACTTGTAAAAATATGAATCTGTCCACCTCTGCTCCATTTCCCTCTGTTTTTATGTCTCACTCTTTCATCCCTGTGGTCTACGGCGATATCCTATTTACCCAGAAACCTTGGCTCACCATCACATAGCTACACTCACACACACACACACACACACCCCTCCTCCCTATTGTGTCTGGTTGGCATGCTGATGAATGAATGAACCCTTGTGATTATTCCTTATCTCTGTAACCTAAACACACACAGGGTTTTTAGAAGACGCCCTGCAGGCTGACACTGTTCTAAGAGGCACCCCGCCCTATCACTCCCACCAGAGTCCACTTTCTAAAAACCCTGATATCTATCCAGTGTTAGAGGGGCGTTTTGCCAACCTGGACTATAATCCTAATCTGAAAGCAAAATCATTTAATCCATCTGCCCGGCCCTTTGAACGCTCGGTCAGCCTCAGTTGTGTAGTGTGTGAGACACATTTAACTTGTTAGTGAGGCACTGACACACAGGCAGCATGTAGAGATAATGTACGCAACACGCATTGGATTACTGTTATTGATTGTACACAATTCACTCAGAAGACAAATTGTCAGCAGCTGAAGGCAAATTTTATTGCCTCAAAAGTGTTTTCCATATATTTCAATCATCAAATGTGCATTATATATGTCTCATTTATTATTCAACACATTGTGCATATTCGCTGACACTTTCTATTCCGACTGAAAACAAAACAAGCAACAATAAAAAATAAATAAAATGGAAGTAAAGCATGAAATTTAATATAATCAGACGCCACATTTATTCATGCCTCAGCTCGCTGCAGCTGTGGTCTGATGAAACCAGCCAATCAAATCTGTTCAGGAAGTACCATGTCAGCCGCCTTTGTTCCCCGCCATGCTCATCTCCTCAGCAGTAAAACACATAATGATGAGCAGGGCAGTGATAAAAAGGAAATTGATGTGTCTCCCTCAATTCTGGTGCACTGTGGGGAGGGATTTGCACTGCTGAGAATGGTTTGCTCCAAAATGGTACAAAAAAAAGTGGAATTTATCCTGACAAAATGATTAGCAGCTTGATCCTAAAAATCCTATTAACCATTCTATAAATATTTGAGGCTTAAGTGATGTTATGTCTTTACTTGCCTTATAAGGATGCTACAGAAAGATCACCACACTGTCTGGTGGCTGTTGTGTCAGACAGTGTTTTGTAGAGGGGTATCATGATTTTTGTCTTGTTCTTGCATAAAGAAGACCAGATTGTACATCCTGTTAGCTGTTCTATCCCTGAACCGTGCCGTAGTATCAAAGAGTACTACATACCCACATTGGGCTGTGGTTTTGGCGCAGTGTGAGTCTGCAAACGTTACAGGACTAGACCTCAGCTGCACTGTCAGCAGCTTGTCTTGGCAGCGGAGAATCGATGTATTGTAAAACAAATGATTTCTCTGCCTGAGTTTAGAGAGGTTAGGAGGATTTTTTCTGAAACCAGATAAAGTTCAAGTTGGCTTCAAGAGCAGATCCCACCGTGATGGTCTCTCCTGTGTCAGCCCGATTGAGGTTCTTCCTCAGTTTTCCCCATCTATCATCTCTGATAAGTGGTTATCTTTGGCTTAGGAGACAATTCCCACAGCAGGCGTATGGCAGGAAAACAGTGTGCTTCCTCTGCAGCGGAGGGGATTAACAGTTTTAAATTGTTCTCAGGGTCGTTCTCGGGATGTTTTGACAGATTTGATTGCTATGTGTGAGGTACAGCTCCGAGACTGCTAATTAAAACCTAATACATCATAATATTGATGTTAAACTAACCTGCAGTTGTGATATCTGGAAAAAAAAGACAAACTTACATACAGTACTACTGTATACATCAAATGTAATATCTAAATAAATGGCTTCTCAAGAACTGTCTCTAGTTTTATCCCTGCCTTGCAGTAGAGGTCTTCATGGACCCAATTTGAAATGGACTAGGGCTACACGATTATGGCCAAAATGATAATCACGATTATTTTGATCACTATTGAGATCATTTATCATAATAATTTGATTTCACTTTCACATTCACATTCAAATAAATAGTGCACGGTTTTCACTTTCATGTTGTGCTACATTCCTGCTAATGCACACATTTTTGCATCAAAATAAGACTGGTGTTTATTCACAGTGCATCTCCTAGAGGCAAAATAAAATTGTACCAAAACTTTTTAATCAAAATTGAATCAACAGAGCACTGCTTTCACCTTGTGCTAGATTCCTGCTCCTGATCACAAGACTTAAAATAAGGTTCTTCTTCACCTTAATTCAGTGCATTTTCATTTTGCCCATCTGCTCTCTCTTGTATATTACTTTTCTACTCTGGACTGCAGCCACAAACATTCAGGAAAGTTTTTCACAGGCTGCCGATGTACAGTGCGTGCGCAACGGCATGACAGCTCCCCCAAAAGTGAAGCCAAAACATCTTGATCGCCCCCTGGCGGCTGGCTGTTCATTTAGGAATTGCTTTATTTGATACGCGGCGGAGTTTTCTATGAGCGGAACACGCATTTTAAAACATTATTATAGCAGTCAATCATATTAATTTAATTGTGGGAAGTCAAAATCGTGATCACGATTAAAACTTGATTAATTGTGTAGCCCTGAAATGGACGCGGGGACAGACTCGGAACCCCGACAAGCACTAAATTCATTTTCAAAAACGACGATAATTAGACCTGCTCCAAAATGCGGCAAACCTGAACAGAGTTTAATAAAGAGAGAACAGCAACACGGACAGCAGCATGATGTGCTATCAATTAAAAAGCAGCCATGGTCACAAAAAATGGCAATATAATAATATAAAGAATGACTGGACATTGCAAAAACCAACCAGTTAGTCCTAAAAGTCTTTACTCTTGCAACACCGAAAAATAGAGATTGAAAACACATCTGATAGGCATAAATCTAACCTCAACTGCATGAACTTGTGACCTCTACCTCGCAAATACTACTGTACAGTATTTTTGCCCCATGTAATTGCTGCTGTGATGTTAGCCTGTTGAGAGTCTTGCTCCTCTCTTACACTGAGTTACACCATCCCTGATTATTCAAAGATAAAAGCGGGCCGGTGTGTGTGTGTGTGTGTTTCTTTTGCTCCATTGTCTCTAGATAGATACACACATGCCTCCTCTTTTCAATACATTCACCCACGCACCACACATACAAGCACATGCAACGCATGCAAATTCATATGTATGAATATGAATTTCATATGAAAGAAATGATGGGAAAACTATTTCAAGTTACACTTTACAATCTGTTCGTATCTTGTGTAGTGACTGTATGTACAGTATGCGTCATGGTGCATTCCACCTGGCATCCAATTTGAGATAAGGAGGCCAGAGAGGGAAGGAGAAGAAAACACTGAGCATTTTCATCATCTTTCACAAAATGGATTTTTCTGTGCAGTGATGGTTCGATTATCCAATAGTGGTTATACATTTCACAGCATAATGTCTCACATATAGACGTTAAATAGGGCATCATGGCCCCCTTTTACCATCTGGAACCTTCTGTAATCATATAGTGTAAGTATGTTTTTAGGCAGTTGTTAAAAATACAGCGAGAGAGAATGAGGCTATAAAGGATGGGGACATTAAGAGATTACAGAGTAGGAGGGAAAAGCAAAGAAGTGCAGGATAAGAGGAGAGAAATGCTCTGCTATGAGCTGATTGATTTCAGGGTATTATAAGCTCAGATGGGGTCAGCATTGGTTTTAACAGAGATGAAACGGCTTTTAAACACTTCTTTTCATTAAATATCTTCCCCACTGATTGGATTTAAATCTTGGCTCCTTATCAGCAAAACAGCACTTAGAATCTATTAAGTCATTTCACTTTGCCCTTCAGCCGCTTCTCCTCCTCTCATCGTCTCACGCTCCGTCTCTCTGGTGTCCACTCTGCTTGACTCAATGGCTGATCTCTCTCTCTCGTTCTGTTTCTCTCTCTCTCTCTCTCTCTCTCTCTCTCTCTCTCTCTTTTTCTACATAGCCCTAAAAATACATCCTACTGTGCTGCGTTGACAGTTTCAGTTTTTGCAGCCAGCATATCATGACTCATTAATGTTACACACAGACGCACAGGCAGGACATGCTGGCATTAGTTATGCAATAAAGAGTCTGTGTCAGCAGCGGTGTGGGGATGAATGTAATTGTGGCTGTGGTTTTTTTCCCCTGTGCTATTTGTATTAGTAATGCAACAGATGATTGTGTTCCTAATCAGTAAATCTCTGGATGGTTTTGAAATGTCAACAAACGGTCCAGTGACTAATCAATAAATGACCCAATCGTTTCACCACTAAGTCTTATCCTTTCATTCAAGCTACATCTTTGTTGTTCAAATATATTACAGTTTAAAGGAGCTGTGCTTATTCGCTTTCTTGCCAGGAATTAGATGAGAAGACGGATACCACTCCCATGTCTGTCCTTTAATTATGAAGCTACAGCCAGGAGACGGTTAGCTCAGTTTAGCGTAAAGACTGCAAGCAGGAGGAAAATGCTCTGTTCAAAGGTATAATCCAGTTGGAAACCTCTAGGTCTGAACAGTGAAGCCAATGCAGAATTGCCTTAAACTTGCATTCTTTCTAATAGCCAGCAGGGGGCGACTCCTCTGGTTGCAAAAAGAAGTCTGATTGTATAGAAGTCTATGAGAAAATGACCCTACTTCTCACTTGATTTATTACCTCAGTAAACATTGTAAACATGAGTTTATGGTCTCAATCGCGAGGTTCAAGTCTTCTTCAATACAGCATGATGTTCATTTAGTAAATTATGGTCCCATTTAGAGTCAAATAGACCATTAAGCAGGGTATGCTTTAGGGCGTGGCTACATTGTGATCGACAGGTCTCTACCACAGCGTTGTCCCTCTCCACCTGTCACTTCTGTTTCCAAAAAAAACCCATAGCCCACAAACCAATGGGTGACGTCACGGTGACTTGGTCCACTTAGTTCTTATATACAGTCTATGTTATAGTCCAGCACATAACGCCACAATTTGTCATTTTCAGTTTAGTTTTTGTACTGATTTAACAAATGATGTGTTAACTAGTGAGCTTTAGAGGTGCTTGTAGGTGGATTTGGTTAACATTGTACAGACCCAGGCTTGCTGTTTCCCTTCTTTATGCTAAGCTAAGCTAACCATCTCCTGGCTGTGGCTTCATATTTGACTGACAGATACGAGGGTGGTATTAATGTGGAAAGAAATAGTGTATTCCCCATAATATCAAACCATTTCTTCAAGGACGAGAAAGGTTGCAAGTATATGAGAAGAAATAAGTAGTATATATTTTTGATATTTTTCATAAATCTTTTGGTGCCACCAGAGTTTTTAAAGACATTGCTCTCTCTCACCCAAACAAATAGATCTGAAATAGAGAGATAGATATAATGAATCGTGAATGAACCCCAAGACATGATGGATGAATAAAAGCTTTTTTTGGTGGGGGTAGATAGATTTCCTGTGGCTGAGTGCTGTCATAGCTGAATGAGTGTAGATGAAACACTGCTCTGTGTTGCTTCGGTTCCTACAGAGATTCAGCGTGACTGTAGGCCAGCGTGGATGTTGTTTAAGGGGCTGAAAACTCATTGACATTCTCAAGCAAGGCTTGGCACTGCAGCGTGCTTCTTTCATGTGTGAGTGAGTGTCTATCACTGTTTGTGTGTGCGTATCACAAATATGTGTGTGCAGTATGGGCTAGCTGTTGCCATAGTGACACAATGTGTGATTGAGTGTGCACATGTGAGTTGGGTCAGCTGGAGGGGGGGGTAGGTGGGGTTGACAGTTTGACAGGAAAAAAGATAATCTAGCAATGGTACTGTTATTAGGGATGCACCGATACCGATACCGGATCGGATATCGGGCCGACACTGACTCAAATAACTGGATCGGGTATCGTCACAATGGGGCCGATCTATTCAAAACAATTTTTTTGTTTATATGCTATATAAATTATATACTGGAATTTAAATTCCTGTTTTGACCAATTTGTTGCTGCATTAAAAAGGTTTACACTTGAATTGTAATTCCTGTTAATTTTGGAGATATTTTACCAAGTTGCTGGTGCACAATCTATTGTTTTAATAATAAATAACAATTAAATAAATGTATATCTATGTATTTATTGGTTACATTTTGTTTTACAAAGTTAGGAAAGCAATGTTTAAGTCAAGCCTGGTGTTGCCTTAGACATAAAGGAATGATCCCAGTCACTTCTACACAGTGAGGCATACAGCTTATTAATTAAAAACTGGTATCAGCCACCCAAAGCCCTGGTATCGGTATTAAATAGACCAAATTATATTATTTATCAATATAAAATAACAAAGAACATTGTATCAGTGAAGTCTGTGTCAAATTCTCAATATTAAATGATATAGGCTCAGAAATTCTGTGTGTGTGTGTGTGTGTGTGTGTGTGTGTGTGTGTGTGTGTGTGTGTGTGTGTGTGTGTGTGTAATACAGAGAGAGAGAGTAATAGCAGATGCTCCCTCTGGTCTTGGAGACACGCTCCAATGCTGCTGCCATCTGGTTGGCTGAGTGGAGCTAAAGGCGGGATGGTGGTCGCTGTGAAATCATTGGCTAATGGGAAGGCTCGAGGCTTTAAGTCCACTTAAGACAGAGCAGAGACAGAATAGAGAGAGGTGGGAGGGAAGCTACAGAGAGGAGGGGGGGTGTTGTGGCTTTGTCCACTCCAAAGGGCAGATGGAGAGAGTCGGGCAGAGTGCAGAGGGGCAGTCATGCATTGACAGGAGGAGGATGGGAGGATGAAAAACATGAATCAGAGTATGTTCAAAACTGCTTGAACAAGTTATAAAGTGCACTGAATTAATTTTGTCAGGAAGTCATACAGGTGTCCTTTAATGCACTGGTTGATTATTAAGTATTAAGTATTGAATGATTGACTACCCTCTCTAGACTGGACTTGTTGTGGACTGTGTCCCCTCCCCACACACACACACTCACATCCCCCTCTAATCAGAGTCAGCAGGTTCTTGGTCATTACTGGTTGTGACTGCAGCTGCAGCTATTCAGCTCCTGGAAACCCAATAGACCTTTTTCTATGACCCTAGGACTTCAAATTTCTGTAGCCAAACTCTTATTCCCATAACTTCTCATATCAGACTGCAGAACTCCATGTTTTTACATACATACTGACCACTGTTATGCTGTTGCTCTGTATACAATACTACAGTATAAAATATGATTTATGTTCATTACTACTTGGAACTTATTTTCAAAGGTTTTTACAATAGTTTCAATCGATTATGATACCATTGTTCTCACCAAAGTGATTGCTGAGGTCTGGGAACAGAGCGGCATTGCTAAAAAGAAGTCTGACAGAGTAAGTTATGGGGAGTCAGATGGTAAGACAGCTTTTAAAGGGCTCCAGTGATTTATTATTGCATTTTCATAAAGTTTGGGGAGTTGCAAGAGACAATTAAAAAATAAAAGTCAAAATCTGTACACCAGAGCTCAAGATATCTGACTTTTAGTCTCTAGTATAGGTCCAAAATAACACTGATTACATCACCAAGGAGTACAATGTAATCATACCTATACCTATAAAAAATAAGACCTTCGTTTTAACTCAACTCATGTTAATTTATCTTTTAAGGTGAAACTAGGCGATTGCATCAGCAGTGTATCTGCACGCACAGAGTATGTAAAGGAGAGCTGCTGTACAGAACTGAGACTAAGGGAGAGTTGATGGTAGCGGTGGTGACTGGTGCTCTTTAGAGAGGTTATCTTTGGTCATACAATCCTGCCTGTCTGTCTCCATCACATCAAACCACACAGACCCTGCCTGTGGAGCTGAGCCACGGAGGGCTATAGGCCACACTGTCATCCTTTTTATTTTTTCACATCTTTCAAAAAGATTGTGACAGTTTAAAGACTTTCCTTAATCGTGTTTTCTCTCTTCACCTTTTCTTCTTGCCCTTCATGCCAGTCAGTGTTTATCTGGGACTCTTTCTCTTCTGCTTACAAAACCTTCTCTCCAGGATTCTCTCACCTCTGATCAATCTTTCTGCTCCCTCACGTCTCCCTTCTTTCATTTTCTCATTTCCTTTCTTGCCCTTACATGCTTGTTTTTGCAGGTTTCATCTACTCTAAACCGACTGCTTTTTTCTTTCTGTATTTTAACCTCATGTCCCCTGTTTCATCCATTGATATTTTCTCTTCCTTTGATTCCATTACCCTTCATTTTTCTGTTGGAGCATTGAAAACCAACAGGCGTAAGTTGCTTATCTTTGGAGCCGTAAGGTGTTTAGACGGTTTGTGACATTACAGTTTTATTCCAGCGGGCTGTCAGTGCAGAGTGAAAGGAAAGACAAAGGAGATGGCTTGCTACGAGGGTCAAGAGGTTTCAGCTATGATAATGGAGGCACATAGTACATGCCTTTGTTTACCAACCAGGGTGTTTTTTGTTTTTTTTGTCAATGAGATGACAGTAGGGATGTCACGAGAACCGATACTTCGGGGCCAAGTCGATGCCAAAATTCTGAAAACGTGACGGTACTTGTTTTTCGGTACTGTCAGGGCTTGAGACTAACGGCGTCCCATTATCCCGGGGACGCTAGAAAATGTGTTTGGGATGCAGTAAACTCACTATCACCTGTTTTTTTTTTTCTTTTTACCTGTTTTTCCCTGATAATGCTACATCGTGAACAACAAATCTGTGTTGAAATCAGCAGGTCGAGAGCTAGCTCACGTTAGCTGTTAGCTCCGTGCAGGACTGTGCTGCTTACTGGCTGCTAACAGCTAGCGTTAACTAGCTCTCATCCTGCCGATTTCAAAAAGGGAGGTGCCATAGGAGGAGTATTAGACGAAGGTAAATTCTAACATCATCACGACGTGTTCAAATGTAATCTAGTAAAACGTAGTTTGTGGCGAGAAACTTGAATAAAAACAGTTGTTTGAAGGAGATGTTTTCACAGCAATATAAAATAGATAATAGAGAGGGAATTATGATCTGTTTAACTTCCTAACAAAAGACAGTATGCAAACAGTAATAAAGGAGTGGATGTTGAAGTAAATGGGATTTATTGTCTTACTTTTGTTTAGCGTGGTATTGAATCGGTATTGAGAATCGTGGAATTTCACTGGTATTGACTGGTAGTTGCGATAGTATTTGATAGGAGAAAATGCAGTGTCACGGCACATGGAGGTAAAGGCAGCACTCTGTACAGTTGGTATCATTATGGCTAAAATAAAAGCTTGGCTAACGGTCCTGCACATGACTTCAGCTTCTTTTAAACATCAATTTGTATAAGATGTTGTGTTGACCTTTTTTTCTTCTGTTGGATTATTTTATGGCACGCTATGATAATCCACTTTGGTAAGCCAAAACTTTTACCACAGAATTTTATACTGTTATGCTAATGTCTAACCATGTAATATAGAGACTACAACAGACTCAAGGTTGAGATTGTTCAATATATGCAGCACTGGAATCCCTTCTTAAAAGTATGTCTTTGTCAGTGTCAACACATTCTCAGTGAGTTGTGCAAATTATCCCTATAAACAGCATCTCATTCAATGGCAGGCTTCTCTATAAACCAGAATAACGACGCGTCAAGGCTGCTCGTCTGGATAGGAATGTCAAGTTCATGCATTCCAGTTATGCCTCTTCAAGCTCTGACTTTTCTTTCACGGAGCAGCAACAGAAGCAAGCTCAGTCCTCACCATGTACTCTAATTAACGGTGGCAGGCAGTCGATGTCGAGGTTGCTCAGCAGGCAGAAACGACACAAACAGGAAAAACACACTGACCTATAATGTCCTCACTCAGAAGACAGGGGGTGGTCCAATAAAAAATGAAGGCATCTCTTGGCTACATGTAATAAGCATCTCAGTGGGTCGTGCTGGTTAAGAGCGGGCACTTCTGTAAATGTCACTGTCTGCTTATGTGTTTGTTTTCAAGTAGAGAGGAATCTTTCTCCTCTTTCCATACTGACTGAGATGTTTTAGAGTCACGAGCCTTTTCATGTGTATGAGTCAACTCTCTGTGCTCTTTGTCATTTCCTTGTTCTTGTTGGTCAGAGTGTATATTTACAGCTACATACTCATTATTCCCTCTATTCTCTCTCTCCCTTAGGCCCTTGCATCTCACCGAGCCTACCTCTTGACAGCACGCATCCCCACCAAGGTAAGAGCAGCAGAACTTTTCCAGGAAAGACAACGACAACCACTATATCACACCAAAATAATATATAGATCAAGTCAGCAAATATTGTAAAATATTTCTTTGCTTTTAGGTCAACTGCCTGAGTGTAAATTCATCACAATTACAATGTCAGAAAATACTTAAGAAACTTCCTGCAATCCCAACACAATCTTTGATTGACACCACAGTTATGTTGAAGACATCCTCATTCTGTCAATCAATTCAAAACTAGTTTTAGTGGTGAAACTCTCCTCTGAAGACTGGGTTCACTCTTTAACCTTAATTATTTTAAAGTCCATTAGATTTACTCAAAAAGGTGTGTTTGTCACACTAAAAACATGGCAGAATGTGTTAGATCCTCATATTGTTTAGGTGTTACAAGGTTTCACTGATTTGATTAACAACAATATGGATTTGTGAGCCCTCTTTTAAACATTTCGACAATCAGAATCAGAAATACTTGATCGATCCCCAGGGGGAAATTGGGACGTTACAGTTGCTCTTATATAAAAGCACAGAAATGTAAGAAAATAGAAATAGAGGAGTAACATGTACAGTATATACATAATGCTACAATATATAATACAACATATGTAGAGAAATATAAATAAATAATAAAAACAAGAAATTAGAAATATAAGAAATATGTACAGATATGTGCCTCAGACATACAATATATACCACAGTGTAAATAAGTAATTACAAAATGCTGAGAAGTAAACTTAGCACTTTTGCTATCCCAGTTAGTTAGTGTGTATGTGCTACAGAGTGGATTAAGGCTAAAGTAGTAGCTCTGTGTGTGCCTGGTTATATTGCAGTTTTACAGCTGGTTGACATGCCTGTTTTGTTTTGATTTTTAACTTGAAACAGCGGAGCCATAATGAAGCGCAGATGGTAACTGTTAGCACCATTACTAGCAATGAAACATCTGTCATCATCTTTACCAACATCATCATTGTCACCTTTGTCACATGAAAACCAGCAGTGCAGTAAATTCAACGCAGATGTTCACTAAAACTTCCAGCAGCACCAGTTCAACAACTATTACTATCTGTACTGCCAATATTAAACTTCACATCAGGCTTCAGCTTCTGTGTTGTGACCCACTGGGCCTGCTAGCTGTTAAAAACAAGTCCAGGGTGCTGGGATTTACTTCATCACCCTGCAACCCTGAACTTGGATAAGTGGATATAAAAATGGGCTTGTCATGCCTTGTTGTCATGGAAATGCAGATGTTCAAATATTTTTTTTTCCCGAGCATTTTAAGGTCTTAAAAGTTTCAAAAGTTTCAAATCTAGGCAAAATAACCTCACCTCAAAGTGCTTTTAAGTTCACACTACACAACTTTGAAAGTGGTCAGATTGCTGTACTGTTCACGCTACACAACCTGCTGTCTTGTAATTGGGAGTCTTTAAGTTGCTAACACTACATGACTGACCGGCGACAGGGGGTCACGCGCACCAAGATTTTGAGGAATAACAGATGAGTATGTCTGGTCTCCAAACTACATTTTGTCACGATTTTTTTGTTGAAACAATCTGCAGAACTTTCCCTGTAGTCATGCTTGTTGATGTTGTCGTTAGCATACATGTTCACAAAACAGACACGTCTTTACTATTTATAGCCTGTTTCCTCTAGGTGCAACAACAACTTTGGTCTGTGTTGCAAAAAGCAACACATACAGTAAAGTTCTTATGGTTAAATGGCTTATGGTTATGGTTAAATGCACTCAAGCAAAGATTTGCATGCGCCAATCCAACGCCGATTTGCCTCTGATCTGGGGCTTTTATTGGGGAGCTCAAAAAAACTGTTGTTGAGGGGAAAATCAGGGCTAAAGTCGCGTATCTGTTAACCGCTGAATAATCTGTGTCTTCAGTAGCAGTAGTAGTAGTAACAAATGTCACACAACATCCCATCGTCAGACTACACACACAAACCAAAGCACAGATTCACAAAACCAAACAGGGCTGTGACTGTATATGGAAACAGACTGCAAACCAGTGTTTTTCCTGCAGTATCTGCACTGGCGATCCTCCCTGTCGGAAAGAGTAGCACTTAAGTCACAAGTCACGAGATAACATAACATCATCTCTGGTACCAGGTCCAGGAAATACTGAACAGTTGCCCTTCAAAAGGCTGTACTATATGCTTTCCAGTCAATAAGATGCCTCCAGGGACAGTTTAGGTGATTGATTGGTTGCTTGAGAACTGATTCATTGGTTTACTGGGGGTAGAAGAGGCCATAAAGAACACTCAAGCTGACCCTGTTTCATATGACGTCATGTTTCCAGTGTTATGAGCTGCAGGTTCAACATCTGTTTATTTAGCTGGCTCCGCTGGATCTGTTTTCTATCTTCTGACCTGAAGGGATTACGTAAACACCTGCTTTACGAAGAACTAACCCCCCTTAACAACCCTTCTCTCTTCTACTCTACTGTATGTAATAGTTATGGAACTTTCTGGAGGTGCATCTTGTGAATTTGATTTTGTGGAAGCAAGAGGCTCTTGTAAGGTATAATATTTTAGACATTAGGTGATGAAGCATGAAGTAGGTCTGTCTGGGTCTTGTTTTTCCACAACGGAAGCACAATCCCTCCTCTG
>CAKAKR010068031.1:32823-44827 GCA_916700685.1 Adelosebastes latens
CAGATCACCTCTCCTCTCCTCTCCTCTCCTCTCTTTCCTTTAAACCATTCGTTCAGCTTTCTCATTCTCATCCTCTCCTTCTTTTCCAACAATCCAGATTATTTCCGTCTTTCTTCATCCCTGTCTCTCGCTGTGTCTTTCCCTTTATCTATCTGGTTTTCTTCCCCCACTCACCACTGTGACAAAGGTCAGCAGGGATAACCTGCAATGTCTTAGATCAATGAATGAATAGAATAGATTGTATCTTAAAAGTAATCAACGTTTGATTTTCTCTCAATGAACTCTCTGCATCTATGGATTATTTTCATTAGCAATTCATCTGCAGGGTTTTTTTTGCAGTGAAAAATGTCCATCACAAATTCCCTGAACCAAAAATTATGATTTAAATAGCTTGTTTTCTGCATCCAAAAATCCCCAAACTGAAAGATGTTTAATTTAAAAAGATATATATAAACAAAAAACACAAAAGCAGTAAATCCTCTTATATGAGAAGCTGGAACCAGTTTGCCATTTTTGCTGGATTAATGGGATGAATCGGTTGTTATAATTGTTGTCGATGGTGGAATAATTAATTGACTCATCATTTTGCCACTAAATCTCTCACTATTTTTTAAACCATGCAAAAAGAATTTCAGTCCAATCCAAGTTTAATACTGTCATTCCCAAATTTTCAAAAATGTTTCAATTATATGCGTACTGCATAATTTATTGAAACCATATAACTTAAGAATTTTTATTTTTGTTCAGTTTTTCACAATGCTACCAAAAGTGCTGCGTGGGTTCCTACTGCACACTGTCATTTTTCTAAAGAAGAAGCTTGCCAACATCGATAAAAAAAGCTGACTGTTACAGCATTTCTCCTTGCATTGATTTTTTTGATGTGAAATCTATATTACAGCGGAGATGGGTCAAATGCAAATGAAGATTAGCCTCTGCTCACTGTTCCAACACATGAGCTATTGACTGTATACGTCCTCCGTAGATTCAGTTTTCTACTTTTCTGGTAAAAATCTGTTTTTGTTGAATCAAAGCTGAGACTGTGTTGGGTGTTGATTTATACTTCTGGCCATCAGAATATATCGTAGGCGCTGTGATCATCTGTTAGATGCATCTCTGTCTGGAATCCCAGAGATGCATCTAAAACACTCAAGAGAACAATCAGTAGGAGGAGATTTCATCAGCAATGCTCTTCTGAGCCGAAGGCCTTAGTATTAAAGTAAAAGTAAATGTATTGCAGTATAGCAGTAAAAGCCTCAGTTAAACACTTAACTGTGTATCTTTTGTCTCTCAGCAGTTGTTGAAATCCGCCTTTACCCATCTCATGCACTTCTCAGTGGGTTTTTTTGTGCCTCCGATTGATGGTTTGGCTCCTCTTGAGAAGCTGCAGGGCCTTTCAGTCTGTCAGCGTCTCCTCCTCCCAGACATACACACATGCTCTCACACACACACAAACACACTTTCATTCATCGCTCCCTCCCTCTTGCCTCTTTTTTATTCTGTAGCCTCTCGTTGCTGTTTATTTTACATACCTGTACACTCTGTCTTTATCTCTCTTTGCTTTGCTATGTCACAAGTATGGAGGTTTATGAAGCAAATGATCACACTGAGCATACATCTTTCATAACTTATAGGCCTAACATAACGCAAACCATCTCATAGAAACCTCACATTTTGAACCGCCTCACTTACAGACAAATGTTTAGAAAATCCCAACATCTACACTTCTACTCCTTATACTGTTGCTCAATGCTAATGTTCACAATCTAATAATAATCTTAGAACCAATCTCTGTAACATCAAACCATCCTCTGCATGAATGAACACATTAAAAGTTGAGTTTTCCATGAAAATACAACAAAAAGAAAAGTGGAAGAGAGTGGTTAAAGTGACAGACGGACAGTGAACGAATGAGTGAACGATGCAATCACTCTAACATTTGGTTCCTCCCTACACCTCCCAGCATGAGGTCTTGCCATTGGCTACAGCTCATATTTATGAAGGCGCTCAATTCAGTATGCTATCATGTCGTTTACTGGCTGTATGAAATTAACTGATTTGGACAATGTTTACTCCATAGTGCAACATCTAGCAAATAGTTTGCAATACACAAATCTACACAATAACACTGAGCAAAAAGAAACACCCCTATGGTGACCTGCAACTTGAAAATAATTGGAACGCAATTACATTTACAGCATAAAAAAAATAAAAAATGTCTTGATGGAGCTCCAACCATTTTACCTGCTCCATCTATATTTGTGTTTTGGTGATAATTTGAAGTTACTTTGCATTCAGGATGATAACTAATTGAGTGTGAGGTGCTATGGCAAAGGAATAAAAATCAGAAATAGCCTTTGTAACTTTTGCTGAACAGCGGCCACTGTAGCAAAATATGTGATATTGTTGAATGCCAAAATGTAGTGTAACAGTAAGTATAGAAGAGTCAGCACATTGATTTAGTAATGCCAGTTTTACAGTAGCATCTACCTTAAGTTTGCGAACATTAGCTAACATTAGCCACTAGGCTTGGGCAATATGACGAGATTATTGTTCAACGCGATATTGGTTGACGATAATAGTCCTCACGTGTCAACGATAACAGAAAGGTATTAAATTATGCAAAGCCTGTAATGAATTTTGCTATATATATATCGCTATATTTATTGCTATATAGGCTATATATATATACTGTATACATGTAATTTATGGTGCTGTTAGATTGCTGCTAGACTGCCCCATTAATACAGGTGTGTGAAGGAGAGTAAATGTTTTTTTTACCATTGCGAAAATGTAGTTTTTGAAAGGCTAAACGCCAAAAATATGTATTGGAGCAGAATATTTTGTTAGATAAAGACATGTTGTGAATTTTGGAAATGATTACATCTATCTTTTTTCAATAAATTTGGACTTTTGGATTTTGGACTGAGATAATTACAGAGAAGAAGACACAGCACTGCTTGTGTTTGAGAGAGAGAGAGAGAGAGAGAGAGAGAGAGAGAGAGAGAGAGAGAGAAGAGAAGGTGGAAGCCGGTGGACATTTGCATGCAATGTTTTGTGTGTTGAATGAAGCAAGGGTGTGTTTTATTGTTTATGAAATCAACTTTTCTTTTCTAAGAGGAAGAATATATTTTATTCTTTGTGTTCTGTCATTCAACAGTTATTTAGTCTTGCTTAAAAACAACAATACAAAATCTTACCTAGTTCTGCCGTTGTCATGTGCCTCCTTGTCCTTGCTAATAGCTAATTGTCTTTGTTTTATCCGACTGAGCTTTGATTTCTTCTCCACTGTGTTATTGTCTATTAGACTCACTTCCTTTTGAATGATGAGTCCACCCATTTAAATTATGGAATGTGAATTATGGCGTATGTGTGTACATGTGGATTTTTTTTTTCTAGCTTGTAGACTGAACATGAGTGAGTAACCACAGGCATTGTTGAAATAAACACACACACTGCATACTGTAGTCAGACAGAAGATAGTCTGTCAGTAGACAGGCAGTCTGCTTATCCTCTCCCCCCTCTCATCTCTGAGCCAAGCCTCAGGAACACTGAGCCCACCTGGAATAGTCTGGCCTCGCTCCCTGGCCTGCCCTCAGGCACCGTACTGTATGTGGAGTGCAGGAAAACTGTGTGCTCCGTTTACAATAGTAGGCATTTATATTCACAGGGTTCCCCCTCTCACATTAAAAACATCTTTTCCTGTCCTTTTTAGGGATGGAAAGGCAGGCTGCTGCTTTTCTTTGTTTTCTTTGTCCTGAAATGCTCTCTTGAAACAGAAATAGAAAATGTGGACGTGAGACGGTTCTGGTTGTCTTTAGCCAGACTTGTTTTGAGAAGACTGTCTTTTGGATGTGAATAGAGAAATGAAGCAGAGAGCTTTTTTCAGTTTACTTTCCATTTTCTGTCAAAGCTGAAATCAACTTCTCAATTCATACTATTCAGGAAGTGTGTAAACACTTACAAGAAAAAACAAACACTTTCTTGCAAATGAGCAAGAAAATGAACAGTGCATCCTAGAGTGGTTGCATTTTAAATTAATTCAGCTGGTAGAGATGAAATACTGGATAAAAGAGCTCATTTAGTTCAACAATTAAGTGATTGTATCTCATCCCCCCAATCTTAGTTTTCATTTTTACCTACAAATGTGTCTAATGCTTCCCAGAAAAATCATGTAAATGTGTGAGTCAGTGATGAGATAGTGTGCACAGGAGCAAAGAGAAAGAAGAAAAAAAGAAATGACTTCATCACTACCTATTCATTATGGAACAGACATATTTTTACACAACATTCCTCAGACAGACAGTCACTATACTAGACTGTTGTTATTAGTAGGCTCACACAAGCACGTGAATGCCATACTTGCACATTCATTCAACAAAATTCTTGCAGATACAGTAAAACCGCAGCTTTCCATTCTCTGATCATTAAATTTTAAATGTTTAGCAGACTGTCAAGATGATTTTTCCTAAAATGAAGCTTTTCTGAGTATTGTTAGATGCAGCCTATTGTTCAAAGCAGGTCAGAAAGAGTGTGGTAACATAGTTTATGTCCTGTAATAAGTATTTTAATGGTGATTCTTGTGCTCTTTTTTAGGTGGAACACTCCTTTAATTATCTGGAGATCCAGGGGATTGCTTGTAACAAGCCTACACAGGTACAGTACCTATTACCAACATTATCTGTGTCCAATATAATGCACAGAATATTAAAGGAATAGTTCCATATTTTGGAGAATACACTTACTTGCTTTCTTGCGGAGAGTTAGACGAAAACATCTATACAGTACCACTCTTATGTTTGTGTTAAGCATGGAGCTAGAGCCAGGAGGTGACTAGCTTAGCATAGAATAAAGACTGGAAGCCTTGCACCCTCCAAAGTTCCTCCTTCCACAGCACACAACTCTGATTTAAACCACAAATTATCATCTTTACATTTCTGTCAATGTGCTGATTAAAGACACAAGATACGTGTTAATTTTGGCACATTTATTACATTTGGACAGGTTAGCCGTTTCCTCATATTTCCAGTCTTTATGCTAAGCTAACTCCAGCTTCACACTTGGCACACAGACATGAGAGCAGTATCAATCTTCTCAGCTAGTATATTTTCCAAAATGCAAACTCTACCTTTAAATTGTACTTTACCAGGTAAAAAATGTTTGTCTGTTGTACGTGATATAACATGAACACACAATATACATTTATGCTGGTTTATGTAGTCATGCGCACGGATTACCCTCTAAATTCAGCATAAACAAATCATACTGAGTTTTGCATTTTATTTTCCTACATTTCATTCTACTCTCACTGAACCGGTGGTGTTACCAATGAACTTATTTACAATGACAGAACAGCCACATAAACAAAAACAGTAAGCTCTAGACAGTATTGTATCAGGGAGGGATTCTCATCAAGTACAGTAAAGTATATTACATTCACCTGCCATCCTTAATACAATACAAGCTAACAGATACAGTATGATACACCAAGGACCAAAAATACTGCTGCTGGGTCAAAGGTCAGGATTATCTACAGATAAGGGACTCTGGAGAAACTTAAACTTCATTGTCTTGCTCAGGGACACTTGAGCAGGATGAATGTTTTCTGACATGGCTACTTGAACCCAACCTCTCCAGTTTAAGGACAGTGCCTGTACACTGTGGTGTATACAGATGTATACACCACAGTGGGTAGAGGGTGGCCTAAACTGAGAGGCTGTGAAGCAAAATATGCTCGTATAATCCTTAAAAATTATTAATGTATGAGACACCAAAAACAGATCTGGATCCAGAAATGATGTTTCCCATCTGGGAAGAGCTTCCATTTGGCTTTTCGACCAGAGCTGGCCAGCTGTCAGTCGGCTGGATCTACCTACAAAATATGATAATCCGTCACTAACCACACCGTTCCTGCAGCTGAACCTCTCTCCCACTCATCTCCAGAGATGTCAGTCCTCTTAATATCTTGACTGATGGTCTCCCATGTTTAATAAGTGTCAGCAAGGATTATGTTAATTTTGGCCTATAGAGGAGGCATGTATCGCCTTACATCAGCATTTGCATAATTGCAAAGTGGTTAGCCAGTCTTGGTAAATGTCATTAAATCTTTAGTTTTACTTAAGACAAAGATGTGGGATGTAGATTGAATGGAAAGACGGATGTGTTGGTTTCATTCTTGTGAATTATTATTATTATTGCTGGGTAGATTCAGCAGAGTAGACGGCCAGAAAAGTGGAATATGAAAGCAAGGGAGTCGGATAAAAACATACGTGTATAGATTGGTGTTGAATCCTTTCACTGCCAATAAACTATTCTTAGACGGTAGATTTTATTTTGACTCAGTGGATGGAATGGAGTCAAGAAACATGGATTACCA
The DNA here is from genome assembly GCA_916700685.1 of Adelosebastes latens. Lineage (NCBI taxonomy): Eukaryota > Metazoa > Chordata > Actinopteri > Perciformes > Sebastidae > Adelosebastes > Adelosebastes latens. Next base: position 39,197 of record CAKAKR010068031.1, read on the forward strand.
ACTTTCTTTTTTTATCTAGATAAGTATAACTGTGGTTGAAGCAGGTTTGGCTGAAAGCATGCATGCTGTCGTGCATCACTAATTAATGATGTGTCCTTTTAGCTGTTCATAGAGTACGAGCGTGGCTCCTTCTCTCTGAAGCTGCTCTCTACAGAGGAGGTCAATGAGGTGGTCGCTCACATAGGAAACTGTATGCTGAGGATATGTCCCGGCCTACCACCGAGGTGAGCTCCACCTCTATGCGTGTGTGATTGTGTGCAAGATAACAGTTTATGTGTTTCTTCGTGGATTTATATAAATGTCTCAGTCATGTCAAGATATTTGAATCAGTCCTAATAAGGATGTAGTTAATAAATCTCACAGTATTTCTGTTATCAATCTCTGCATCAGTTTGTGCATGCAAATGCATTTTGATTTTGCACGTTATACTATACGTAATTACTGAATAATGCTCTAAATAAATAACTTGAAAATGTTTCCAATACTCAAGAGTTTAACCTGGTGCAACATACAGAATTGAGCTCTAGAAGCCGCTATGGTTGCGTTACAGCTACAGTATCCTGTATTTTATGTCCAAAAAAAACATGCCTCTATTGCAATGTGGATGTCAATCTATTAATATATTTTGTTGAGAACAGGAAGCATGAATATAAATACAGAAATGATCACAGATGTAAAACCATAAACCTTTATGACCTCGTCTTGCAAACAGGTCAAAGTCTTTGACTTGACAGAGAGGCTAATGTTTGTATGTTTGAGCTGCAGTCGACTTAATGCTACATTGATTTTTATTTTTTTTTGTGGTTTAGTTCAATTTAGTTTCTATTGGAGAACTCAGAAACTTCCTGCTTTCAAAATGTCCACCGACAAGTAAGGCAGTGAGAAAGTCGCCTGGAGCTGCTGATTTTAGAATCTTTTAAAAGGGATTAAACAAGCTTTGAACATTTCACCAGTTAGAAATGGGATGACTAAATTATGTTTTAATCTGTCTTCTCTTCTCAGTAAAGTGATGAAAAAGCTCTGCATGGAGCCTCCAGACAGGCTGACCTCTCTGCAGACTCTGTGGGAGAACAACAAGCCTGCGGAGCCTGGACCCTGTGGTAGGAATCTGTGACTCTACAGTAATTACTGTGTGCTTCTTCATCCCATTGCTAAGATGATGTATGATGTGTGTTGCGTGTTGGGGGTTGTCACAGGCAGTTATACAGTGAGTTTACATCAACGGTATAGAAGTTTTAAATGGTGAATTAAAGCAATTGTGATGAAATTGATTGTAGTTTCAAATTACATGCATTTTTGCACCATCCACATCCCACTGCTCTTTGGAAAGATGGAATATTATATTATATTTTTCTGTTGTGTTCTCTCTCTCTCTCTCTGTCTCTCTCTCTCTCTCTCTAGGTGGGTTTTCTCAGATGTACAGATGTGTTTGTGACTGGTTGGGGCTGCCTTACAAAGAAGAGGTGCAGTGGGTCAGTATCATTTGCATTCTTTTGTGCAGTGGCACAGCTTTGACAGATCCTGGTTCAAAAGTGCATCAGCGCTGTTGGCTGGATATGACATAAAACTGCATAAAAACCTTTGATAAATACGGTAGGATAGCCACAACAGTGTATGAATAAAGTCCCCTCATATCTTTATATTTCTTAAGATCTTTGTCATGGTTCTGCTCCTTCTTGTCCAAAATGGAATGACTCTTTCTCTACTGTATATGTTTCATCTGCTCTTGTGCACTTTCTATATGTTTGTATATGACTCATCCTGACATTTTTTGTTGAATTGTTTTTTGATAACAGACATGTTTGTTAACACTCGCTTTGGCTAATTGTTTCCTTCCCAGGATGTGGACACCATCTATTTGACACAAGACACCAGAGAACTCAACCTGCAGGACTTCAGCCATCTGGAGAACAGGTGAGTGTTGGCACACAACAGAGATAAAATATAACAATAGCACACCAACACAATGCGAAACACATTGAACACATATGAGGCCACGCGGCTGCAAACACTTTATGGGATAAGAGAAACACACAACTCAAATTTAAGGGAGGTATTGCAGGTGTGACATGATTTATTTTTCATGTAAAAATGTGCTGAATTCACCACTAAATTAAGGTGGTATTGCTGAAGAATAATATATAGTTGCAGCTATGACCTTTTCTTTCCTCCTCAGGGATCTGGTGGCTATAATAGCCGTCCTGGAGTTTAACCAGTGGTTCACCAAGCTCTCAACCAAGGACTACAAACTGGTTAGTAACCCTTTTTCTCACAGTCCTGCTCTTGTTTGCTTTCTAATCATGTCTGCTCAATTTGTACACCACTGCACATTATGCTGGATAAACATTATCGCAGTGTTAGTCTGCTGCCACAATACAGCAAAAGTAATCCAGATATAATCCCATCTCAGAGTTAAGTAGTGAGGAATATCACTACTTAAGACAAATGGATGGATTGTGTCTCTCACGGTCTACCTGCCTGTCAGTTTGTTCTCTATTCCTCTCACATTTGTAAAGGTCCTGCGTCTCACTTCCTTATTGCACTGTACTGCACTGGTGCAGTGGTTTCTGCTTTGTTGGTTATTCCCATGCAATAAAAAGTGGGGTGAGGTCTTGGACGGGGCTTCGTCTCTGTCTGTCCATCTGCCAAATACTGAGATATGGTATCTAACAGATGGACTGGACAGACAGTTAAAGGCCATCACAGACCAGCTGATTTGAGCAAAATGTGGAGAATCAGTGTGTAAACAAGAAAAAGAGTCTACAGACATGTTAGCTCTGTGAGGCTTTACTTGGACACAGAGGTGCTTTTAGCTAAATGCTAACGTCATCATTTTAACAAGCTCACGATGAAAATTGGTAACGCTAATATTTAGGAGGTACTGTATATTACTCAATGCCAACCATGTTCATCGTCTTATTTTAGCGTATAAGCATGCTAGCATTTACTAATTAGCACTACACACAGCTGAGACTGATGGGAATGTCATTAGCTTTGCTGGTATTTGTTGAACCAAATTACTGGATAAAATAACATTATGAGCCTGGACTAAAGTGGCGGACTGGGACGGACTGGCAGACTGACCAACCAACCAATGACCCAATGGCTCTGTGGATGGATGTTATTGTCATCCATAGAGCCACACTGCTAGCACGGCTAAAATTTGTTTTGAAAGTTGAATGAGAGGGTTACTGTTTCACACGAGAATTGGCATACCGGTACTGCACTCCCAATTCCGATGAAAAGCAGAAGTAGTTTGAATTTTATTACTGTGTTATAGCCGTTAAAAACTGGCATGTAATTAAAGGTAAAAGTTTCTAAATCTAGTTTGGATAAAACTTGATTGGACAATGGATCCTGTTATTTATAACATATCCCTGTTATTTCTGGTTCCTCTTACTGTATATCATATATTTAGAATATTCTATATCCTATACTACACTACACGTCTCTCACTCTACCTTGCCTAACTATTTATCTGTAAGTATCTGCCTGTACAGATTTTTTCCCCTTTGTTTCCTCCATCTTCCCCTCCTGTCAGTTGACTGAGGATCAGTCCAATGTTCTCGTGTGATAAGACTCTTAATCCTAACTAGACAAAGGGGCTCAATGTCTCAGGCTGTTGCCCCCCTGCAGCACTCCATTACTAACTCTCTGTCTCAAGGCTTCGCTCAGTCTCACCAATTACCACACGCAGCTTCCTCAGTCCAAACAATTATCTCACGTCTCCGTCACAGACAATTCCTTTTGTATTGAATTTTAAAATCCTGCCCCTCGCCGTGCCGTGTGCATATTTAGGCTCAAATACTCACACAGGCACATGTGCACCAACGTGTGTCCTTTCTAGCCCAGATTAGAGTGTATTATAATGGACCCTAAGGGTGTTGGGAAGGTTTCAGCGCATGTTTATTCAAATTTTTTACAGTGTGTTACTTGAGTGGTTTTGGTGATGTTAGCCATAGATACCACTTCTTGTGTTTTGGACTATGTTGTGTTTGTCAAAGACTGTGTGTGCTTATTTAGTTGCTGTTTAATGCAACAGAAACTCCTTTGGGTGTTTCTAAGGAACCTTCAGTCTTATTTTCCCATTGTTTTATGTGTGTGCATGTTTATACGGTGATAATGGAGAATCAAGGATGTGCTCTGGAGCGTGATTTTTTGAGTTGTTTTTGATCTTGTGCCAATGGAAACAGTAACAACTTAGAAAGAAGAATAAGAACGGGAACAGAGAGTGATGACAGCAAACAGAGGAGTGAGACAGAAACATAAAGGTCAGCGGAGAGGTCAGTGGACAGAATGAATGAGTGAGATACCAGATAAATGAGGAAATGAGTCAGAAGGTATCGGGAAAGATTTATTCAGATTTAAAGAATGAAGTCAGAGCAGGAGATAGAATGAAGAGGAACTAGAAATTTCCAGTTTGGGGAAACTAGTCTTTACTCTCTAGCAGTAAGTCGGTTGATATTCCTGCCAAATCGGTTGGCATGTAAAAGTTCAACTCAAGGGCAACACTGAGCCTGAACTGTAGACGGGTTTCTGTGCAGCGTCATCACAGAGATGCGCGCGCACCTAAGGGGCGGAAAGCACGGAATGTCTAGCAGAGCCAAGCTCCAAAGCAGAGATGACAAGGAGCTGTTGTGCAATAAACTGCACCAACTGCCAAAAAATAATGAAATTGTTTAATATTCTGAGGGGATCATATGCCTTTGCTAAAAACAGAAGGAGATTATGGATCCAGGCCTGATGGGCAAAAGCATTCTAGTCACACAACCCTAGCAAAGCAGCAGGTGGTCATGGCGAGCTGTCATGCTCCACAGATCGATAAAAATGAACTGATCAAAAACAGGGTGATCAACCCACATTCTAAGGAAATATTTATATATATTTAGCAACTAATTATACCTTAAAACTTAACATGATGCGAGATTTCGTTAAATTGCTGTAACGTTATGCAACTACGGCGGGGGAGAAAGCTCACTCTGGTATGCCGTAACGTTACATTTTCAAGGGAAGACGTCTGGTAGTCCACCGGGGCAGCCGCTCCTCCTCCCCCGCGGTCACAACAACAAGCAGCCGTGGAAGCTAACGTTAGCTAACGTTTGTTGAATTTGAATCGGACATCTGCAATATTGTATTGGTTTTTGGCGTTACGTTTCTGTCTGAGGGCTAACCGATAACGTTAGCTAGCAACCAGCAACACTCTATTTAATAGAGAGCCGTCAGGGGTCTAATGTTAACATTCACCTGCCCAACATAAAAAAGAGCTGCTGTGTGACTAGTTGTACTAATAACCAAAATCCAGATCTCCAGTTTTATATTAATGTTATACCTGGGGCGGCCATCAAGAAGGACTTACGTAACTTGAATGCCGACCGAGTGTCAACCAAACAGACCCTGGTCCCCAAAGCCAAATCACACTTATGTCTGATCTAACGCTACTTATTTCATAACAGGTGATAACTTCATATCTGGTGTTCGGACTCTGCAGGGGTCTAGTATAGTTAACAAGAATGTACAAATAACGGAAAAGCTACATTGATTACAACGGTGGTGACGGTAGTTTTGCCCCCTGAATGCCCACCCACCCTGTAATGTTTGTATACAAAAAACCCGTCTATTGTATCTTTCTAA
>CAKAKR010068031.1:59926-109001 GCA_916700685.1 Adelosebastes latens
GCTCATCTAGTCCACATGTCGAAGTGTCCTTGAGCAAGATACTGAACCATAAATTGCTCCCGAAGGCTGAATGGGTATTTGGATTAGATCCTGATGGGCAGGTTGGCACCTTGCATGGCAGCCTCTGCCATCAGTGTATGAATGTGTGTGTGAATGGGTGAATGCTGACATGTATTGTAAATCGCTTTGAGTGGTCGAAAGACTTGAAAGCACTATATAAATGCAAGTCCATTTACCATTTAGAAGGTAACCCGCAAATTGCAAAACCTGCTTTACTAAATAAAAAAAAAATAGAAAAAAATATATACAGTATATATATATATATACATGTATATATACATGTATATATAAAAGACAGCTGATCTAAGAGTAGGGCTTGTTGAAGAAGCTGTGGTGCGTAGATTTCTATGGACGGGGGATGTAAAGGGTGCACTGTGTGTTTACTGTGTGTCTCAGTGTAATGGAGAGAAGTATAACCAGTCTCTTGGGTATCTTTCAACCAGAGCTGATGTGCAAACACAGATAAGGGAAGGCCTGTTAGACTTACAAATTTTATTCAGCAGCACATTTTTCCTCTTCCGCCTGTGTATAGTTAGGAACACACAATAATGATGACAACACTTAAACACACAGACACAGCTCCAGGCAGCACATGTTCCTTGTTGTGTTTCTGTGTCCTGGCCTGAGTCCAGACAAATAGACTTGAGATACCTTATTATAGCTGCCAGAATATAAACACATACACAAACTGTATTCAGTGTTTCAGAGAATATTGATATACCTCTCACATTTGTACGGAAACAAGCGCAAATTCGCAATAGCTGCGACCACGTACGCACATGCATTTACACACACAACCTCACAAACACTTGACCTCCTTGGCAAAATGAAAAAGGAACCCTCCGCTGAGACTAATAATGCTGAGACTAAAGTGTCTATGAGAAATAGTTCATGAGTTATGAAAAAGGGCATGGCTAAAGTATTGGTGGCACGGCCAGCCCACACGAATGAAAGACGAACTCTCTGCTCAGTGCAATGATGCCTCTCACAAGAGTCTACGACAAACAGTTCATGAGTTTGACCATGGTACCTGAATCCGTTTATAAGTTATGCACACATCTTCACACTTACACACTTGACCTCTATGCCAAATGTCAGCCTCCTATGGCGAAAACTGTGGGGTTTTTTTTGTGGTCATAGAGCTGGTGGTCGAAGTTAAAAATGAAGCTCCAGCCAGCAGCTGGTTAGCTTAGCTTAGCATAATGACTGGAGGCCAGCTCTGTCTACCAATAGTCTACTGGAGAATAATAAACTGGGAATCTGCAAAACTAATTAAGTAATCTCCTATATCGCTCATCTTACAATGTGTAATATTTCGGTGATAAACAAATAACATATTTTAGACACTTTTTTAATCTGCAAATCTGCCATCATTGACCAGCAAATGTAATTCTTATATATCAATTCCTTACTCGAACTACAGCACATGCAAAACCACAGACCAAAACTCTTTGATAGTCATTATCAGGCCATGCTTGTGAATATTATGGTTTGTTATGGCCGTAAGAAATCTGTAAAAACCTAAATTTCACCACCACAAAGTTAGAGAAGAAGGTGCAGAAGAGGTGGAGCGCATGTGAAAGGGGAAAACAATTGAGAAGAACGACTGTACAACCCCAATTTCTCCTACAAAAACAATAATAATAACAATTCTTTAGTAATTGAGTAAGAGAAATCAGTAAGAGCACCTTCTTCCGCTCCACCAAGCAAGTGTGGTTTGTAGTGGAGAGACAGGATGTTTTATTGCTGCCCACACACACGGCAGGATAAATGAGTTTCATCTGAATAAACGCAGTTCATCATTTTACGGACATTCGTTAAATAGATTAATTTGTCTCTGTTATAAGGTCACTTTTATTTGCGTGTCTTGGGTTACAATTTCTCATTTACTTGGTTTTATTAAACAAGACGTGTACGCACACCTAGAGTAATGATTTCACAATTTTAGTGATTAATAAGGGCTGAGAATCCGAGCTGCTGAAAGTAATTTGCTTCATCCACAGGAAGGGACGGGACTTGTAATTACTTTTGTATACTTCCCTTCCTTTACATTCACTGCCACAACCAGATGATATTGGTGCACTGGTTTTCTGTTCTACATTAGGACATTTTTATTCTTGTTCAGCTGTTAGAAACCCAGTGATAATGATCTTGTTTTCTACTTTAAATCACTGCAGAAAGAATTATCCACCGCAGCTTCTGGTCCATAAACTTGTACCTATTTAAATTTGCATGTTTAATGTCTGCTCGGTGCCCCAAATGAGCACATGCAGGCAGTAAATAATTCTCTCTGCATCCTCAGACAAGACATAAAAAAGTAATTTTCTGCCTTTATAACCATGTTGATGCTATTCCTCCACACATACAAAATAATCTGCCTATAAAATGCCCCTCACTTCATGACTCTCCTTCAAAGACAAAAGCTTCACTAGAGACAAACTCCCACATGTGTCTTGCAGTGCTGTATGCTTTTGCATCTGTGTGCACTGTTAAGATGTTATTCCATGTGGAGGCGAGAGTCTCCTACCCAGAATCATATTTAGATTTTGTCCTGTTGGAGATGCCTCACGGGAAGCCATAATTTCCACACTGGATTTTGTTACTTTTTCAGGTAGCTGCAAATCCACCAACAAGATCAGTTATTAAAAGAAATCATCAAACCATTCCCACTTAGATACACATAGTCTCTTCTGTATATGTGCTGCAGTTCATGGACTGAATGCAGCAGTGATGGAAAGTAAAATAAATTGACTCAAGTACTGTATTTGCATGTAAGTACACTTCTGAGTACTTTACGTGAGTATTTAACTTTTATGCTACTTTATATTTCTAGGCCACTACATTTCAGAGGGAAATATTGTACTTCTTACTCCACTACATATATTTGGCAGCTGTAGTTACTAGTTACTTTGCAGATGAAGATTTTGAAAATCTATAATTAGCATATAAAATACTATGTATTGTTACACAGTAAATTAAACCACTCAGCAGCTAATAAACTGAGTAAACCACATCCAGCTATGACAATAAAATGAAGTCTACATGCTGCTGCATCAACAATAATAATAATAATGCAATAGTAGAATACTGTATATAACACTACAACACTGACAGAGCCCATTTTGGCTCAACTAGTGCATTAAAAATGTAATGATATAATTTATAATAATTATATATAATTTATAATTTAATTTATAAATAAATACAAATGAGGTGAAATGAAATAAAATTACAAAATATTTTATTTATAGATTTATAAATTAATCAATTGAAATGAAATGAAAATAAAAACGAATTGAATTAAAAATTAAACAAAATTATATTAAATTATATTCAAACTGAAATTTAAACAAAGTAATTAAGAAATAGATAAAAATAAATAAAATACGAAATTAAAAGAAATGAAATCTAAAATCACGTTAAAAAAAATTAATTAAATAAATTAAATAAGAAAATACATTTTAAACTGAAATTAAGCAAAACATTGATTGACGACTGAATTGTTGTTAGTTATTGTATTTTTTCGATTTGTTGTTGAGTTGATGTGATGAGCAGGTTTTAGTGACTTTGGAATCCTCTGGATTGCTGCTAACTTTTTTCAGACTTAGGAGCTACTTTTGCTAAATTCTTTGGAAATATTATTAGATCAAAAACTTTGGAGTCCTAAAGTTATGACTGATTAATTCGGCCCTTATTTACCGGTGTCTCTCCTAACTCAGCCAGATAGTACCTACTGCTTTGCACTGGGTGTGAATGCAGCCTAACCTCAGCGTGTTTTGTGATGACGGCCCCCGGGAGTCTCCAGCTGTGTAAATGGCATGCATCATAGAGCAGCTCAAATCTGGTGAACAGACGGGCGCTGTTGGACATTTGTAATCCCTCGTATCACTCTCACATCACAAAGAAATCCACTTGATCCAGTGCTGAATTTTTCATTTTGCCCTGTGGAGTGGCCTGTTTTGAATGATAATACCTCTGACATTTTAGAGAAGTCTCTTGCAAGTCCACTTGATCCTCTGATAAATGTTTAATTGGGGTTTTCTCTTTTGCGTCAACAGCCCCTGCAGGAACAGATAGAATTAATATCACTGTTATATTTGCAAAAGATGAAGTTGGAGGACAGACATTTTGAATAAAAAGATTTATAGAAAAAAAAACTAGATTTATTACCTGGTAATGAGTAATCTAGCTAAACTTGTAGGCAGTAAGTGAATCCTTACAGCTTTTAAATGTGGAAAAATTATGCTTTTTAATGTTTTCAGTGATTTAAAAAAAAAGTTCCAGAGACTTTTTTAACAAATTTGTGGTGAGCTCTGGCAGCCATTCCCGGCTGCATGCTCACACTTTCACCGAGGAAGTGTGGGCAAACCAAGCACCAATGGACAGTGAATAAATTCAAGAACACTTTGGCAGGAAAACCTGCTGACACTGCTTAAAGGAATATTAATGCTCTCAACCTCATAAATTATAATATCTTTTGTTAAAATATGCAGTGATATACAACAAGGGCCAAGAAAGCTCTTTTTAAATGCTTGCTGGTGATACCAAAGCTAAATAAACAGAGAACTGGAGGGCAGCTCACCAACTCTTGACTCTATTGGACAGCCTGCAGGTGGCAGATGAACTGAATACTGTCCTGCTTTCATATAACAGTCACAAACACATCAGATATAGCAGTCATAAGATTGTATTTAACCCCTTGTTCTCTTAATATTAACCCTCTCTCAACACCTTTTCCTTTTCTCCTCTTCCCATCCCACATATAAACTTCCTCCTCCCCAGCCCCTCACCTCTCTGTCTCTAGCAGACTCCAGACTGAAGAGTGATCTGACCATCGTTCTGAACGCCCTCGGCAGCAACTCCTCGCTGACCAGGTTAGACATCAGCGGGAACGCCATGGGGGACATGGGAGCCAAGATGTTAGCCAAGGCGCTACAGATCAACTCCAAACTCAGGTGAGTACATGTTCAGGGGTCAAAGGCTATGTCTTGCGATGGGATCACACCACCCGTGACGTTAGATCAGGCCAGGGGCGTAAAGTGGGAGAACTAATGGGCCCTTCCCCACTTCCTAACCCCCTACTTCCAGTGCATTTGTTCTGACCACACCCATCTTTGAACTCAGCCTTCATTTAGATCTCAACTACACACCTGTAAAGTTTCGTGACTGCTTCTTGTACAGTTGTGACGCTATTACGGTGACAAAATCTGTCCATAGACAGACATATAAAAACCTAGCAAACTAATCAAAACTGCTTCTGTGGTAGTTCCTGCTACGGTAGGTGTCTCAAGGACCACATTTTGCCATGATAACACACACCGACTCACAAGGTGAAAACAATACCAGCAATGCTGTTGCGGCTGATAATAAACAATCGCGTTGCATCACTAGTTGACCTTTTACTGGCTCCTCTGCAGCCCTGGATTTTGAATACAGCCTTGTCTGAGGTTTCAGATATGTTAAATTTAAACTATTAACTTGGACAAAAATGAAATGGGAACCCTTTAGTTTGACCCCCCTTTTAGCATATAGAAGCACTATGTAATAAATTGTTTATAACACACTATAATATAACTGTAAGCAGATGCACGCACTTTTTTTGTTTATTAATGTACAATTATAATTTCACCTATGAAGACATTTTATATTATTACAACTGCATTTTACTGTGTGGTTATTGATTATCTGTTTATACACCAGCCTCCACTTATGGGTAACCACCAAGTTATTGACTTTGTTGCATTCATAAATGCTTATGTCTACTTAAAACATCCGTAGTGATAAACCATTTATTAAATGATCTATATATTGTCTATAAATGCTAAATAAGGGAGGTTAAAGTAAAGTGTTAACTGATAAAATTACATAAAATACAAATAGACAAAAATAATAAAAGACCACAGTGCGGTTACATACATATAAGCTGCCTTATATTTGACCCTTTATGCACTGAAACCCATGCAAATGTTTTTTTTAATGATACAATTATTTTTGAAAAATCACCTCAAAGAACAACAAATGAACTGTGACTGCACCTTCTTGTAAAAAACATCTGACACAACACAGTGTCATATTGCCTCTTGGTCTCTCTGACTTTGTATTACAGTGTGTGCTTGTGTGTGCAGGACTGTGATCTGGGATAAGAACAACACCAGCCCTCAGGGTCTTCAGGATGTAGCAGCCGCTCTGGAGAAGTAAGTAGCTCAGTGTCTGTATCTGTGTATACGGAGTCCATGTATGTGTATGTGACTGTCAGCAGTATATATACACTGGTGTCCTATAGTACATGAAAGCTGCTGTAGGGCATGGATGTGTGGTTGGCTGTTGCAGCCAAGATGTCATTTGGCTTTGTGCAGAGCAGGAGGAAACCTTGAGGTGTGTTTAGAGAGGAAGAGAAGGAGAGAGAGGATGAGAGGAAGGAAACCAGAGAGTGACAAACACAGGGAATACGACAACAAAGAAGCAACGGCGGAAGAAAAGATGCTGAGGAAGGGAAAGGAAGAGAGCGCAGAACAGATTAAGAGACCAAAACTAGAAGTCGAGACTGATTAAATCTAATTTTTGGCTACTGTCTGAATGTTCAATTATCTGTGTGTGTGTGTGTGTGTGTGTGTGTGTGTGTGTGTGTGTGTGTGTGTGGGAAATGACGTGCATCTCACTAAATTTGCTTCTGGGACACATCTGTACATCCACCTCTCTCTCATATTCTCGCTCTGTTTATCATATTCTCCCAGCAGCACATCTACCCATTTCCCCTCCGAGTCTCTGTATTGCATTATTGAAATAACAATTTTCTTTTTCTTTTTTTTTCTTGCTCCTGTTCTCTATTGTGTTCAGTGCAACGGTGTGTGTGTGTGTGTGTGTGTGTGTGTGTGTGTGTGTGTGTGTGTGTGTGTGTGTGTGTGTGTGTGTGTGTGCGTGCGTGCGTGCGTGCGTGCGTGCGTGCGTGTGTGCCTTTTTGCTCCCTTCAGTCAATTTCCTCATGTCTCTTGTGTTCTTTTTTGTCAGAATGTTTTTCATAATGCTCGACGTTACATTCTTCAGAGGTTTCTCCAGACTTTCAATACTGATAAATAATACGCGGGAGTGGGCATTTTCGTATGAACAGAGACAGTATACAAAGTCTCCTATATTCACCAGCATTGAAAGTTACAGTATGAATGCTTTTCAACATACATTTCAAGGGCATACGGGACCTCATTTAAAGCTTGATAATAATGTGTAGATATGATGTGGCAGCATCACACAGATGAGTTTGTCCCACATGCATGCAATAGGATCAATAGAGAACAGTTATATAATAAGTAGAACTGAAAAAAATAGATGATTAATTGATCAGTAGATCCTTTCGACAACAAAATAAACTATTTTGATGACTGATTAATCATCATTTTTTTTAAGATAACTTGCCAGCATTTGTTCAAACCTCTCCATTGTGATTTTTATTGCGAATTTGTTGCTTTTCTTTATCTTGTGTGATAGTAAACTGAATATCTTTGGGTTTGTTAAATGGAAAAAACAAGTGATTTAAGACCTCACCTTAGGTTTAAAGAAAAAATGTAATTCTTCACTATTTTAAATCGTAAAACATACAAATAATCAATGAAATGAGAATGAAACCAGCAGATTAAATCAGTAATGAAAATAAACATTAGCTGCAGCTATAAACCTGGGTGGTGATGGAGGGAGTAGTTCAGTTCACAGCAGATCTGTGAGATCAAGAGACGAGGGAAGAGAGCAGACGGGTTCATGCAGAAGTCAAATCTTCATTCGTTTTGGGAGCACGATGCCTGGCGTGGTGCTTCGCTGTGTGCATGTGTTTATGGTGATGCCAGACATATCTGAGTAAAGATGAATCAGTTCAGCTTTGAGGTAGAAAACCATCAACATCTGACTCAGCCTCTTGCCTTTACTTTGCCTCCAAACACCCTCATTTTGTATCCCTCTGTGCTTTCTGCTTTCCATCCGACTGTGTGTCTTCATTTCTCTCTCCTGTCATTCCTCCTTCTCCTCCATCATAATAGTGAATATTAATATGAATATTAATACTGTGTGGTGACCTCTATTTCAAGATCGGTAACCTCTGTAATGGTGCCAGTTCATTGCTCTATAAAAGACCAATCTGATGGGCCGGATCACCACGCACATACACACACATGCAATATGCTGATTGAACCATGACATATAATTACTGTATATTTCATGGTTCAGTAAGCTTAATGGCAGAAAGTTATCCTTAATAAATGAAATATGCAGATACTGACTTATTTATTATGAATTAATGTATCAAGAACAAAAAAAAGTGGCTGCATTTCACTATGTTTACTATTCTACTACAGTGAGTAAAATTACAAACGTTGAACTGTGCATCATATTGCATTATACTATATGGATGTGTTCAAATGCATCACTTTCTTTCGTGTTTATTGTCTACACATCTCTACACACGTCTCTGGCTCTTTCCCCTCCTGTAAACTGTAATGTGAACCAACTGTGGAATAGTAATGTCCTCTGGCTCTGTGTCCATCAGGAACTTCACCATTCGTTTCATGCCCATCCCCATCATCGATGCCTCCCAGGCGCTGAAGGCCAGCCCTGAGAAAACAGAGGACGCCTTGCTAAGGGTATGTTAAAAATTCTCATTAGGCTCCTCCAGCTGTCCTGTATTAGTGTATAATAGCGTATAAAACACGCTATATGCAACGATTTAAGGGAAAATCAAACTGTTTTTACATTATTATCACTGTGGTTTATTATCATGACAGTGGCTTTGTGTTTTCCCCTCAGATTGAGAATTATCTGTACAGGAACCATGAAACCAGGAAGTACCTACAGGAACAGGCCTATCGGCTGCAGCAGGGCATCGTGACCACAACAACACAGCAGGTGTGTAAACAAACTGATAAAACACACACACACACACACACATAGTGATTATTGAATTCATATGCACTATAATCTATACATTTTTGACCAAACTTAATCTATAATTTATGACGTAGCACCAAATACAGTAGGACATTAATACAAAAGTGTACTAGCTTAACTTTGCACTAACTTTCTATTTAAAGGTCAAGAGTGTTTTGGTCTAGTCTTGAGAAAAGCGGTACATTTTTTTGTGGCTAAAAGATGTTGGGTTTTTTTTTGGGACTAAGACGTTTAAAGCTCATCCTTTTGGTATATTACATTTATATTCTGTGGAAACGAAGCTATGTTTCATTGACCGGTGTGTCTAGCCACTGTAGTTATTACTGTTTACTAATAATACCAATATAACATTTAACCCTAGAGTGTTTATCATTTCATTTTAGTCAGATAAACGAATACACGTATTAAGCCTTTGACATTCCAAACACAAACTAACTTCCATGTCTTGTTTTTGTCTTTCAGATGATTGACAGGATTTGTGTGAAGGTGCAGGATCACCTGAACTCTCTGAGGAACTCAGAGACGGACGCCATCTTGGAGGACGTCAGGTCAGCGGAGTCCCTCATCAAAGATGCCAGGAACTCTAAAACGGTGAGGAGAGACACACATTACCCACACGGGCCTCACTGGTACATGTCATGGATTAAAAGATTCTTACTTAAGTTATCTAGAAGCTCATTTGGAGATCAGTAATTCCTACATCCCTTCTTTGATTCCTATATCCATCCTATGTCCTCCTCTCTCTGTCTCCACAGCTGCTCCCTAACCTCTACCACCTCGGATCAGCTGCCAGAGAGGAGGTGAACAGCTCGTCAGTGGGACCCATCCAGGAGAAACTGGAGTCTATGGCTGGGGAGGTGACTAATGTCATGGACCAACAACTACAGGTAGGGTTACAACTTTTACTCCAGCAATGATAGAAAAATGGTTAGTTAAAAAAAATTAACATTAAAATAATTAAGGGATGTTTTATTTTTGGCCAAAGACTAATACTACCAATACCAATACTACCAAGGGTTTAAAGTATATCGTGTACAGTATTTGTGGTTTACAGGGTCGGTTTGTAATAAATAGAATGAAAACTAGAAAATAGGCACCACCTACAGGCGGAAAACACTAAATCTAAGGAAAAGACTTCAACACACTATATTTGATTTATTATAATAATCTTTATTTATAGCACTTTTCAAAATCTTAGTTACAAAGTGCTTCACACAAGGCACCAAAACAAAATCAGCAAAATATTAAAATGTTAGATTTTATAATAAAACAGGTAAAAACCAATTTCATATAAAATAAAAATAAATAAACACACTCGTTCATATCCATCCATCTCTTTATCGTCACTCCTTCCAGAGTCTGTTGGAGTCGATGGTGGACGCAGCAGAGTCTCTGTGTCCCCATGTGATGAAGAGGAGTAGTCTTCGTCCAGAGCTAATGAAGGCCAGCTCAGCCAAGATGGTCGTACCCAAAAGCTTTGTCACCAGAACCCTCCTGGAACAGTCTGGTGTGGATATTATTAATAAGATCAGGTGTGTGTTTAGTAGTATTATGTACATGTAACTATGGATTCCACAGATAAATCACTGAGAACTTTCTGTGGCTGTTTGTTTCTGTTGTTTTGCTTCGCTACCTGACCATCACTCTGTTTCTCCCTCTATGTCAGTGAGGTGAAACTGAGTCTAGCGTCCTTCCTGTCCGATCGCATCGTTGATGAGATTTTGGAGGCTCTTTCCACATCCCAACTCACTCTGGTAAGATTAAAGTCAACAGAGCTCTCGATTGGTTCATTGATTCATTAACAATGGCTGTTAATTTGAAAATCTAAATTGCTGTAGCATATGTAAATCTCTCTGAAACTCCTTTTCATCTTTTTTTATCCTCCCATTTTTCTGTCAATTCCTCCCTTCTTCTCATCCCATCTTATCACTCCTTTTTTCTCTGTTCACCTTTCTTCCCACTTCTTCTCCCTCTTTCTTCACCTCCTTGCATCCATATCTTCTTCCAACCACCTCTGCTCCCTGGTTTCCTCTCCTTTCCTCGTCCTCCCAGGCCGACCACCTGGTGCGGCGAGGTCGCCCCTTGGTGCAGCAGGAGTCGGTGGATCTGGACGTCCCAGAGGAGAAGATTCCTAAACGGGCATCGACGGAGCTACTGGAGGCTGAGAGGCTGGAGGATCTAGAGTCATGCATGGTAGGTTTGGGTGGAAATGTGTGTTTTACTGTCTGTGATGTATAATCTAGGTCTCTTCTATTTTCCATGTGACTGGATTTACAGTAAGATTAATTAAAATGCATCCTGGTACATTTAGTATTATTTGACGATTTGTGAAAATGTCATGGGTCTTGAGATGAGGAATGGTTGCTTTTTACCACGTTTTTATGTAGATTTGCTGTAGAAAAGGAGTGTCGGTGTAATAATGTATGTGAGTTATGATGTACAGTGAATGCAGGCTGCAGTCAACAGGAAGCTGCATGTTCTTCTGTCTCTGCTCTCTGTTTCTCTGGTGTCTCACCCCTCTTTTCATCTTATATCCCTCTCTGTCCTAATTACCTCTACTTTCTCCTGTTTTACATGAAGCTCTCTTTCATCGTTTGTCTTCGCTAGGCTTTACTGTGTGTTGTCTTTCTTCCTCTTCAATCTTCTTTTCCTCTGTTCTTCCTTCTCTTTCCACCTTTGCTCCATGGAGATTTTGTGCTGCAGTGTAAGTATTTCTGGACTGTCCCTCTATACTCTGCTTCCAATCCACTCTCTGTTCGTCTCACTGTTCTTTCTCTTTTCCGTCTCTCGTCGTCACTGTGCCGGCCTGCTACACAGCTCTCTGTGCTGTAGCTTTATCTATAGCACAAAGAGCCTCGTGTATTTAGATATTTGATTCTTATGATTTATTTTAAAGAAAAACTACAATATGAGGACGCATTTATCTTCTCTTTCTCACTCACTCTCTGAATTATTTAACATTGTTGAATACTGATATTCAAAAATGTATATTTTTCTTAACGCATCCAGCCACATTGCACTGCTCTGTCTGTCATCATCACCTTGTAAATGTGGACCACAGTACAATATAATACGCAACACTGTGTTACTGTGTTTACTTTCTACCAATGTATGACGTGAAATAAGTTGTATATCTTTCATTACCCCAACAGCTGCCGTAACTCACTCACTTTACATTTTAGGATGCATAATGAAGAAACCTTGTTAACCTTGTTCAAAATAAGAAGTTCCTGTCAATGTGTAGATCGAAATGTTTGTCATGGCACACACTTTAACCACCAAAGGAACAATATTATAATTCATGTGTATCAATCAATACAGATAATTACCTCTACATTTTGTTAATAATAATATGTTTTGATTAAATCGGATGGTGTTTGGTTTTAGTGCAAACAGGCAGACTATGAAATCTAGGGTAGTTACAAATAAACTGTGGACAGAATCCTAAATAGGAAACCAGGATCCAACAGCCACAGAGTTAGCTGATAACTTATGATTTTTGACAGTATTGCTCGTTCATTTGTTCAGCCAGGATACTCTCTTTTTGAAGAACACGGCTTATCAAAGTTAAACTCAACAAGTCTTGAGCGATAGAAATGACAGTTTTGATATTTTGTTGACAATTACCACAAATTGTATCTGATTATCTGCTCCTCTTTCAGATGACTCCTAAATCCAAGAGGAAGAGCATCCACAGCAGAATGCTTCGGCCAGTGTCTCGTGCCTTTGGTAAGCACTGTACTTGACATGTTTTGTTCATAGTTTACATGACATTGAGCTGTATTAGAGTCACATACATTATCTTTCTGCTTGGATTAGGGCGGCTGGTTTTAATCATTCTGTATTTGTCTTTCAAATAATTCCTCAATATTGATGCTACTTAGACCTGATGATGTATATCTAATTACAAACTACCTAATGACCAACA
This sequence comes from Adelosebastes latens, assembly GCA_916700685.1. NCBI lineage: Eukaryota > Metazoa > Chordata > Actinopteri > Perciformes > Sebastidae > Adelosebastes > Adelosebastes latens. The sequence goes on from CAKAKR010068031.1 coordinate 72,843, forward strand.
TCCAACCTACAGAGATGGAGTTTGACCTGGACAAGGCCCTGGAGGACGTCCCTGTCCATGTGGAGGATAATTCGACTTCATCTCAAACTCCACCTACTCCGTCTCAGGTCCTGCCAAAACTGGAGCACCGACCGCCGGGAGTGATGGTGGAGCTGCCGTCTGAGGAGGAAAAGAAGCTGCAGCACTTCACCAAACTGCGACCCCGACGGAACAAGAAAACGCATTCCAGCAAAATACCTGTGAGTAAAGCTTAGCAGCTTTGCATGGATTTTTCAAGTTTCAAGACATGGTACCAGATTCTTCAACTTCCTATTTCAGCAAATCAACAGTGCTCCATCTCAGGATGGGGAGCAGAATGGCCTCATGGGAAGGGTGGATGAGGGTGTGGACGAGTTCTTCTCTACAAAAGTCACCAGGATGGACTCCAAGTAAGGATTATGCTTTATTTATATTTTTCTCATGAAGGACTGTCCTGCATTTGAATGTTTTTTTTCCCAGTAGAGATTTATTGAAGTGTACTTGTTCCTAATATTTATTGTAATCATCTCTTAAGTTTCTGAAGTATTTTGTCTGTCATTCTTTCTCCTCTCAGACGTTCCAAAAGTTCAGAATCTCACGATGGAGAGAAGAAGAAGAGTAAAGGAGGATTCCTCAACCTCATCAAACGTTCCACTAAATCAGATAAATCGGATAAATCAGATAAATCTGACAAATCAGATAAGTCTGAGAAAAACCAGGCGACCCCCCCAGCTTCGGGTACATCCTCAGCCTCTGTAGCCTCAATGCCAGCTTCCATCCCTGAGGAGCCCTCCTCACCAAAGGTGGCAGTAAAGAGCCCAGCACCTGAGGCAAAGTCCAGGTATAGATGAACATTTTCCTGTTATAGAATAACTGATTACTCAGTAACTGAGTCAGTCTCATTGTACCAGTCTGCCACCGATTCCCTACTGTAATAATTCCTGTCTGTCCCACAGAGACGCCTCCAGCCGCTCGCAGCCCGCAGACTACAGCAGCAGCTCAGACCGCTCAGAGGAGCTGAGGACGCCGGACTCCATGGACGAGCCCTGGGAGTGTTCAGACGGCAGGGGCAGCCCTCAGGGAGGCAGGCGGTACCCGGGGTTGCAGATAATGGGCAGCGGCCTCCTGGCAGAGATGAAGGCCAAGCAGGAGAGGCGAGCACACAAGGTGAGATGGTTTGGAGGTGTGAGGTAAAGTAAGGGACTGGTGATGCAACCATGTGTCAAAAGTCTCCTCATAATTAAATACAGAATATCCTGCACCAGCAACATTTGTGTTGGGTCCTAATTTGCAAGGCTTTTTTCCAGACAGTGACAAAAAGAGCTTGACAGTTCATTCTTAGCATTACAAACAGTAGTTAACAAAATAAACTCAACTCAAGGTTGACTTACTTCCTTCTGTTTGAGTTTTTTAATCGCATCACATGGTCCTTTAGATCAAGGTCAACATGGATGAGGTGCTAGAGGTGCAACATCTACAATTCCATAGAAACTGATCAAACTCAATCTGCTGATGAGGACTGTGTGATTTGGTTGAAAGCTCCAGAACAAGCGAGTAAGAGCACCTTGAGTTTAGAGTGTTTTATCGGTTACCAGGCTCTTTTCACATTTGCAAACCATTGCAAAAACAAACACGGCATAAAGGAAAACTAACAAAAAGAGTGACGATAATAAACTACTACAAAATTGAGAAATCCTACTGTAATATGATCAAATTAAGTTAATAAAAGATTTCAAGCTCAGTAATTGTATGTCTTGCAAGAGATTCAAAAGTTTAGTGATTACCTTTGGACTCAAGCCTAGACTTCCAACTGTAGATCTGAGACTGTAAAAAGGGTGTTTTATTAAAACGGAGGATATGAACTCTATCATTTAAGCCATTTGTTGATTTAATAATAATTATGAAAAGCAGAGCTTAAACATTTTTCCATGACAAAAACTGAAATAGTCTATTTTTAGGCATTTCAGACAAACTACAAAAATAAGGTGTATGGTTTTATGATAGTGGTACAAGAGTGAGATACACAGAGATGCTTCTTTAAATAAGGACAACATTAGATTTTTGTTCTGGGGACAAAGTGCCTGTAGGTGTTCAGTCTCCACTTGTCAAGGCTGTTCTGTTCAACATGCACTAACTGTGGATTCCAGCTGGGAGAACACACAAAATAAGAAGCATCCACACACACACACACAGATGCTGAGACTTGTGTTTATCTTGAGGCTAGTCATTGCGCCTGTCAACATGTTGACACAAAATCACAAACAACCCTGATTTTCTGCCAGACGACAAGGTGAGAGGAGGAGGAGGAGGAGGAGGAGGCGGGAGGGAAGTGCAGAGTGACAGAGACGGAGGCATGAACAGCGAACGGACAGAATGAAGACAAGAAAGACGGCTGATATGCAAATCCTCTGTCATGACTCACGGCAGGACATAAATGTCACGGGAATATTTCACCTATTTAAAATTCCCACATTCACTAAGGTGCCTTAAACTACAAATGCTCTCTTTTCTACAACCACATGTTCACTTCCTCAAAAGCATAAAAAATATGTTTTATATTTATTTTAAATAAATATACTAGTGTGATTCAAGGGAGACAGAATTAGTGAGATAACACATACAGTATCCCCAGAGTTTAATAAGGGCAACAGCGATGTACGTCTTTGCAGTGCAGTAACTAGTTAGGGACCTATTATACATCAAGTGAACACAATTACAGGTGCTAACACCAACACATATTTCAAAGTGCATGTGTGTGTGTGTGTGCACACTAATAGGTTTATGGTGTCTGCAGCATTAGGGGGTTTTCTGACCTTGTATCAGTGGCACTAAAGCTTCTCCTGCCATCTGCTTGTTCTGGCTGGCTTCCAGGTGTGTGTGTGTGTGTGTGTGTGTGTGTATGCAGGTAAAACGGAGGGAGCTATTCAGGAGATTATTTATTACAAAGCTGGGGTGTGTGAGCTGGATCCTGAGCATTTTCTAACACAAAGGCGCCCCCTTCTGTTTGAATGTTGCTCGGCAGTGTTACATGTACATTCAGTACCACAGCACTGCACTGCCTCCAATCATTGTTACAATAAAAGCTTGAAACTAGAAATACACTGTATATATAATTGACTGCAATGTGTAAAATATGCCAGACTCAAAATGATGGTCTTGACATTTTGTACAATGTTTGTACAAGGGCTATTTGTACATACTAGGATTCATGTCACAAAACCGTTAAAAGAAAAAAATATTTTATCACCGTTCTGCACTCGTAGTATATAGTGGTACTGAATATTTTGTCCTTGTGTCTCATCCAGTCTTCCAGCCCCGACAGACCTGACAGCAATGCAACAGGTACGTGGTTTTATCTCTTGAGATAAACATGCAAAAAAAGCTGACTATTAATGACAAATGCAGCTGGTCTTGTGGATTATTTTCATGTTACTTTTTGGGTGGTCTGTGTTCATACAGTACATCAAAATCATTGTGTTCATGATTTAAAAAATGTTTTTAATTCTTTAAATTTGTTTTCATGTGTCAGCAGCCAAGTCCCAGCCCACCACTTCAGAAAGCAGGTCTCCCAGTGGCTCGATTAATAAATCAGACCCTCCGACTGGTTCTCCAGAGAAGAGCCCTCCTCGCGGCGAGACCAAGCCTGACCCGGTGCCTCGTCTCAGGGCTACGTCCTCCTCGAGTTCCCCCGGGGGACCAGTGAGTCCCAAACCGCCGGTGCCACAGGGAGCGAAGCCTGCTCTGGCCGCCCGACCCTCCATCCCACAAAAGCCGAGGACCAGCAGCACCAGCAGGAGCATAGGTACGAGAGTCTGAGCACTGAGGGGATTGTGGCTGCAGCTGATTCAGTCTTTATCTTCCTGTGAGATCGTATGACAGCTGAGACAATATTTGCCTTACGTTGTTTTCTGATCATTTTCCCGACAGACGAGAGCTCAGATTCCCCCAGCAGCGGCGGCGTGTCTCCTAAGGTCACAGCTCTTCCGCCAACGCTGAAGAGGACCATGTCAGAGAAAGACAAAGAGGGTCTGCCGTCAGGAGGCTCTGCCAACAAAACCACTCAGGATGGTGGGTCACAGAATCTTTGAGTATTTCCACGTAGCCCATTCATGCCGTGGTGTTGATGCTAATAACTTAAATAGATTTTTAACTGCAGTGAACTGAACAGCTGATCAAAAATCAAACAGTAATCCTCTTACAAACACATTGGCAGTTGCCTTTTTCTCTCCATCACCTGAAACATGTCCTATTTGACCAGAGCAGGTTTCCCCTCGAGATAGACTGGTAGATGTTTGATGTCACTGTCAGAATCTGACAGCAGCATTATCCATTATGTAACAGGCAGCCTGGCAGCTTGGTGATTTTTGTCTGTCTGTATTTTCTCCCTCCGCTCTGATGTTTTTTATATATTATATCCTCTCCTTTAGGCTCCCTTTCTTCTCTCTGTTCTTCATCCCTTCCTTTTTTTTTACTGTATGTTATCAGTGACACCCTCTGGGGCCTGTCAGAGGCACAACCATCTGATTCATGTTCATGAGCATAATTCCTGCTCTCAGGCAAATGAGAATTTCTTCTGAAACCGTTGGCTGCTTGGTTTGTTGATCCTCAGTAGAAGTTTAATAAAATCTGTTGTTTTTTTCATATCCATATCGAATGAGACTTAAAAGTTAGAGGGGGCAGTTTCTGTGTACTCAGTGCAGCCAGTGTAATCTCATAACCTCTGCGCCATTATTGGGATACTTGGACAACAACACCTTTTTTTTACCTAGAAGACAACCTTTCTTATTCATAATTTGAGATTTAATGATGCTGTAACACTAAACTTAGGACATGAATGCCTTCGGGAGATGGACTAAATAATTCATAATAAAAAAAAAGAAAGACTGGCACATTTTGCTCCTTTGTCTGAAAAGCCCTGTACATATGACAATATGTCCCAGGTGCAAAACAACATAACCTTTGGATCGTTTACCTCATTACAGAGTAAATCAAGATCCATTAGGTGGCAGTATACACAGAGGAATGTATGTTGAGGAAGATGATCAAGAAGATTCAAATGGCAGTGTGGAGCAGGATCTCTTTTAAGCACTCACTCTCATCTATCCCAGCATGCAGTGGGCAGAGAGTAGGGAACTATTCTGAACAGACCACCAGTCAATCACAGGGATAACAATCTGCATATTCTCAACATTCACAACTTGTACTGTATATTCAGGTATCCATTGTTTCTATACATTTGTTTTTCTAATATCATGCACTCTTTGCACATTTGCTGAGCCGTTTTTATCAGCAGGCTGTACTGTATAATAGATGTATGTACACACACTGCTGGTACTACCAGGGAGTTTGCTGCATTTATCTTGTCTAGGATGCAGAGCAGTTATTCGGCCTTGTGGGGCTGCTCTTTGAAGCCTCAATGCCGAGATGATTCCTAAAAATGCAAATATAAGGTGGCATTGTTGTGCTTTACATCACTACCTGTTTTAGTTTATGTGTCCCAAGGGCTGTAAGGTTGAAAGATGAGCACACTGTAGTAACAGCTACATTAAAAAATAATGCATCATTTCCTTAGTTTCCCTCTCTTCCTCACCTCTTTTTCTTTTTTCTCCTCATCCCCTTTCTCCCCCGTGCTCTAAGCATTGTCAGCACTTACTGTCTTCTTCATCTTCTCTCTCTCTTGTTTTCAGTGAGGGTTGGGTCCGTGTCAGACTCTGTTCAGCGACCCAGCCGTCTCCGGACCAACTCTGAGGATCATGGCCCCTTGAAGACCAAGGAGCAATCTCCAAACCCAGACAAGGACAAGGGAGCGCGCAAGAAGTCCTCAGACTCTGGGGAGGAGGCAGACAAAGACTTTATTTTAATATGAGTAAGACACATTCACAGCAAAAAAACCTGTTAACAAGCCTCACATGTTTTCCTTTAGAAAAGCAACTAAGGGGGAATATAATCAATATATTTATATTAGAGGCTGCACCTGCAGGTTCTGTCTGACCGCAAAAATACAAATCATGTTTGGTTTGCAGGAAGACCTGCTGTAGTATCAGGCAATACACAGTTTCAAATTAAAGTTTGGTTATCTATGATAAAACTAACACTTGAGGGGTAAAATCCTCAGTAAACTTTTCAGTCACATCATGTCACCTAGTAAACCAAACTGTGCTAAGTCTCCTAAGAGCTTCCTTCTCACAAACAGCCTTTCCTCCTTTTTCCATTCCTACTCTCTGCTGTCAGGTGAAAATCTCATGTCTCTAGAAGAATAACCTTTTCAGGATTTGAGGAAATGGTTCCTGGGGGTGATCGAGCATATTCATACAATGAAAAAAAGATGCTTTCAGGAACCAGCAGACTTTTTTTTTGCAAAAGATAGAGAGAGAGAGAGAGAGAGAGAGAGAGAGAGAGAGACTGTGAACCTATGAGTGTATATTGAAAAAAATCTCTTTCTTTGACTAATAATCTAACATCTTCTTGCTATTTGTCGCAGTAGCTCGTCTCCCAGGGACCAAACACATGTAACAATAATACCAGGATCACTGTACTGTACTTGAACTCAACCATACGACCAGACCAGGACCCAGTGGCATTTTTTTCCCTTCAATATATTTGTATAGATTTTTCTATATGCTATTTTCAGTATGCGCAGGTTACTTTTCTCCGGACTTCAGAGGTGACTGAATCCATTATGCAATTCATCTTTTTTTTTTTCAGGAAAATACAGGTTCAGCTGAGAATCTCAGCCCACCATAAATCACAAATACACATTCGATGTAGCTTGCCTCACAGCAAAACTACAACTGACTCTGAGAGGAGACGAACTGGACTGAACGATAGCTATAGACTATAATATCAAACATCACAACTGTTTGTCTCTGTGTGGGAGAGTTGGAGTGACCATATGAAGTGTTGCTTTGAGAGGACTGTGGTACACTTTAACTTCACTGATAACTAATCAATACGGCTTCAGCACTGTTAACTAACACTGTTCTCTGTGTTTAGACACTGTGGAAAAAAAACATTTATCTTACGATACCTTTAAACTGCAGACGTCTTTTTTCTGCTGGTTATGGGGGAAAGGAATATGTGTCTGTCATTAAAGTGCAATACAGAGGGCGTTCATAAACATGTCTGTAAACGGCTTAATTTCTAGACTAAATGAGACTATTAAGCATTACTAACAGTGTTTATCTCTGAATTGCTCATAAAGACAGATGGATTCCTCACTTCTGATAACACACTTACATTTATTAATATTCCCCTGGTGTGCTGATGGTCCAATGAAAGCAAAGATCTAACTCAAAAAGAGGGATGTCACAGCTAATCTAATTTGGAAGCCACTGACATTTGCTTTCCATTTTAGTAGCTATTTTCCTCCAGATTTTGACATTAACCTCTCCAGTCTGATCTTTGTGTGAAAGTGGGACACTGAGGGAACTCCAGCCCTTCAAACACTTCAGACCTGACCTTCAGGGCTTTCAAATTCAGCTCACTTTCACTTCACTCTGTGCAAAGACAATGTTTGTGTTTTTAATTCAACCTATAAGAAGGTGGTATTTGTTAAAAAATAATTGAGAATGCAGTGCCTGAAGTGAAAGTGCACTGAGGCTATTCTGGGCTATTCTGAGCTATTCTGTATGTAGCATTTTCAGGACCTGAATGCTACACAACAACAACAACAACAACAAAAACATCATCATCATACTGTAGGTCTCAGGCCTCTCATCTTTGTCATTAAAGAGCAAGAAATGCCCTTTTCACACTGCTACACTGTCAGCAAACAGATTCTCAAAATAACCTCAAAGTCTTTTATCTTAGCATTAATTGACAAAGGTAAGGTTTGTACCTTTGGCGTTTGATTGTTTTCTTTGATTTAGAATCATACCGTTTTTACTAATATTAGATATATAGGTTGGGACAGATATTTAGCCTTTGCATTCGATTATGCTGCATTCACGTCATATTGGAGTTGCCATAATTACCAGTTAACGTATAAATACCATCAACATCCCAGTCGTAATTAGGACTGAGAAACTTGGATTTTCTTAAATTTTCCTTAAAAAGCAAACAAACACGGATGCCTCGCATCAGTCTATCATTCAGAGAAAATAACCCCAAATTGAATTGATATAATGCCATTGTCATTACACAGTATTTTTTAATCAACATTCAATTTAATCAACTTTTCAATCATACAAACTGATGACAGAAATGCTGGCATGTCATAAACATGGGAATCTGTCCCGTTTCTGCCATCATCCTATATTACGTGAACGCAGCAATATATCCCAAAAACACCTGTATGTGAGATGATCCAACTAACGTTTCATTATATCAACATTAACCACTGTGGCATTACTTTTACTTTGTATTATCTAGCTGTTGTGTGCCAAACTGTGCTCCAACATTAATATTAAATGTGCACCAGATCGTGTCTAGAATATAACCCGCAAATTGCAAAAACTTAGCCAAAACTTCACGAACTTATCCTAACTTTAACCATTCGATGGTCAATGTCTAACCTTAACCACTTTGTGAGAGTTTCGCAATTTGTGTGTTACCTTCTAGCCACGACCGTTTACCTTTATGCGCAGTGTGAAAGGGGCACAACTTGTATTTTGTTGTACTGTACTAGAGTCTAATTCAAGTCAGGGCCAAAGGTCTTACTGGTGCACCTTTTCCTATGGTGTCTATCGATGTCTTTTTGTAGGATTATGATAAGATTTTGTGTCACTAATCATGGCTCGGAAATAACACTGTTCCTGTTGTACATAGTTAATCTGTCTCTGATGTCAACAACTGCTTCGATTTACAGTCTCAGTCCCAAAACATCACTTTTTGTTTCAAAGGTGTTCCAGGACACTGAAAAAAAATACCACTACTTACTTTGCAATACTTTAAAAGCAAACACACGTAGCTGTTTGCTGTATTCTGTTGACATTTCTTTTTTTCTACATTTTCCTGATGCAAGGAAATCATATGGACATCCTCTTCTCTCCGTTTTTGCTTTCTGTTTGGGATTTCAGAAGCAGCTGGCTGTGTTTCTGTCAAGTTGTGTGTTCAATCCTGAGAAATTAAGATCCACTTCATTTCTGTTGGTGCACGGAGTGGAGAAAGTGAAAATAACCAGTAGCATCGAGTCTAGACTCCCGAGTCTATGTGTGTGTGTGACTGCATGATGTGGCTGTGAGTTGTACTGTATGTATATATGTGCTTTCATACATGTAGGAGTGTGCGTGTGTATATATGTATGTGTAATTATACGCACATGTAATATACACACTGTGATACATTCACACGCCTATGTGAACACAGCAAATCCTATATTGTTTTGGTACTAAGTACACTACTATACTAGGGGTTTGTTTGTAACTTATTTGGAATAAAAAACAGTGGCCGGTGATGTCTTGATCTTTTGTTGTTCTTCCTCTCACATGTACATTGTGTTCATAAATGTAGAAATTAACTCTTTGTATGTATTAATTTGTTACTACATGTAATCTTACTTTCATCATGATTCAAGAAAAAAGAAATGATGCAAAAATAATGAGCGTTTTCCTTGAGCTGGAAAAATAAAATACATACAAATTACATGTTTGCTCATTATCAGTCTTGATACGTTATTTGTTCCATTTTTTTGTCATGGATCAATATGTTTCAGTATGTTAAGTCATTCTGCTGGTGCAAATATTAATATTGATTAAAATAATTTTACAGGCTTTGAAATCTCTGCTTTGTCTTTTCTTTTTTGTAGCTTTTGTTGAAGATCTGCTTTGCAGTGTAACAATACAACCACCAGATGGCAAATGTAATGCTACAGTATCTCTCTCTCTCTCACACACACACACCCAGAGAAGGAGGTGTGGTTTTTACTTAGTCAGAAAGAGCATATGTCAACCAAGCAGGCAACTGAACAGTGCAACACAGTTTGTCACCGCAGTCCGCGTTGTTTTTACGGGTTAAAGTTTGACAGCTAACTGTGCCTTTATTTATTAAAATGGACAGTGCTTTTGATAAGCTGGATGCAGCTGGTTTCCTGGAAATCTGGCAACACTTCGATGCAGATGGTGAGGACAATTAATGACCTTTTGACAATTAATTGACTCTTTTCTCCATCTACCTTAAACAGTACAGTAAAATGTATCTTCTGAAGTTACTAGACATTGGAGAGAAGAATACTGTCCTTATTTGTGATGACACATTTTTTAATCCTGGTTGTAGGAAGTCATTTAAGATCTTTAAATATTCTTGTCATTGCAAAATTGAACTATGTTGATGGCTTCTGTGTCTGAAGACAGCATCTTATGTAAACCTTAAGTATTCTGGAGAGAAAAGTACAATTTCACATATGTGCCATGTCTGAAAGAGGCTTGATACAAAAGGGAAACTGCAAAGCAACAAGGAGCAGCAAGACTTTACACTTGTCAAAAAAAGTCAAGATTTTTATGATATGATAAATAACTTAGTAGTGATAGAGTTACTTAATGACTTCTCACTGAGTGAGAATTTAAATTCAGACATAATTCACTGGATCTATAACTTAAGGACTTGTACGTCATGTTTATATTTGACAGATAATGGCTACATTGAGGACAAAGAGCTTGATGAATTTTTCCGTCACATGATGAAGAGACTGGCTCCAAAGGTAAGTCAACTTTGTTTGGACGAATTCATCCATAATTTGTGACAGCAGGTTAATACAGTCAGTTCATGTCAAGGGGCGGCTGAACAGCCACAAAGACACAGACAGCAGCATCATCTTCATCTGCAAATGCATGATACTACTACACTGTGTCAAACTACACTCACCAGCCACTTTTTTTAGCTACACCTGTTCAACTGCTCCTTAGCACAAATATACAGTATATCTAATCAGCCAATCACGTGGCAGCAACTCAGTGCATTTAGTCATGTAGACATGGTCAAGATGATGTTCACACCAAGCATCAGAATGGGGAAGAAAGTGAAGTTGAACGTGACATGGTGGTTGGGGCCAGACCGGCTAGTTAGTATTTCAGAAACTGCTGATCTACTGGGATTTTCATGCACAACCATCTCTAGAGTTTACAGTAAATGGTCCGAGAAAGAGGAAATATCCAGTGAGCAGCAGTTCTCTTGGTCCAAAATGCCTTGTTGATGGCAGAGGTCAGAGGAAAATGGCCAGACTGGTTCAAGCTGATGGAAAAGGCAATAGTAGCTCAAATAACTGTTTGATGCTAGGCTGCAGAACGAACGCATGCACGCCATGTATAACAATATCTATCATTACTGTTTTCAAAATAAGATGGATCTTGTTAATTAAGGCATACAGTTGCTATATTTCTAAGTGTATCTTATGTTATTTATTTTACTGCACATCTTCTACAAGTACAATCTATTTCAAAATTTGCCATTAAATTCAATGTTCTGAATACAATTGTAATTCATTTTCTCATGTTAACTATTTAATATAAGACACCATTTGTCAACATAAATCTTGAATCAGCTTCTAGGAAAGACGTTTGACTTTGTCTTTGCAGCACTTGTGATCTCTGCTGTGTGGGCTGCTGACCCTCTATGCGGTAATCTGGATGGGTGGGGTGGCTGTAACGATGTAAGACACAACACAATTAAAAAGCTCTGCTCACTGTCAGAGGAAAAGTTCCTGACCAGTTATAATGGAAAATCGAATGGGCGTACAACTATCAGTATATGTTCCACTGTGTGTTTGCGCGTGTGATTGGACGCCCTCGGACACTAATGGGGTTGTACTAAAACAAACAGACCACCGACCACATGTCACTTTGTCTCTCTGATGTTTGCTTCCCATCATAAATGCCCCCAGGATATGTACTGGTGTGTGTTTCTCATTCTATTATATTCTGCCCAGCCATTGGTTGACAATAACCACATGGTGTCTTTGTGTCTTTTTATTTCCTCTAGTCTAGTGCAAAATATCCAGTAATTAAGCAGATTATTCCTACATGAATTAACACATTTTCAATGAATTGCTCATAATGAATTTGCATGTGATACACTGTAAGTTTGATATATCAGTAAAAACCTGAATACATGGGTTTGTTATGCAGCGTGCATAGTGTCAATAGTGTGCTTTAAAAACTTGTGCTTAGCAACAGGAGATTACCGTCCGGCACCAAACAAGAGTGTTTGATATAAAGCTGATGCTGAAGATGGAAAATGAGCAAGGATGTGGCACCTGCTAGTCTGCAGACTGTGTGCTCTGCACTGCATGAAACGATGATTCAGACTCCAGCGCCATAGATCCACAGGTTTCTATAGTTACAGTACAGTGATGCAAAAAGTAAGACCTTGGTTGATTAGCTGCTAAATATGTCTTAAAATAACTTCAACGGTTGAAAATATTCTCGCCTTCAGTTGCTTCAAGCTTTTTGTCAGAGCTCTGGGTGAGAAAGAACTTGGTCTAAACAGGAAAAGGAAATGTGATTCTTAACTCAGATAAGCATGCAACAAACTCATCTTTGCAGCTTTTTTTTTTATCTCAATTTATCCTTAGTTCTAATCTGCTAGAATAAATTCATACTCCATATCCTGAGGTGCATCACGTTCCATGAGTTGAGTGTACTTCCTGACTGTTCATTATCTTTAGTATCGTGGGGTTGATTGATGGGAAAGTTTAAGTAGGTTTCATATATTTCACTCATGACACTGTGTATTAGAAATATCGTATCTTGTCTTGGATACCAAGTCATGGATGCAAACGTTTGTGTTGTAAAGCACCACACATCTCTGTTCTGCATATTAAAAAGACCGGTAGACCAAGGACAAGTAGAGTGAGCTACATAAACGCTTTACCAACCATACAAAGCCTGGGGTTGAGATAGCGAACCTTGAGAGGGAAAAAATTTATCAGAAGGAGTATCCATGGTGACATTGCTTCAAATAAGTGTGCCTCAGTCAGTCCTTCAATATCATTCTTGTCTAAGATTTTCAAATATGTGATTTAAAATGAATCAGTGTAAAATATATCAAGTCCTTTTTTCAATATATACCATTTCATTTTGCCCTGTCATATACTGCATCACCATCATATCTGTGTCCAGTTTAATGGTGGCTTTGGGACAAGAAAATCAATGTTGTATTTTAAACTACGGTGTCTCTGCAGGAGAAAGTGACTGAAGAGAGTCTCCAGAGGCTGAAGAAAAGGTTTATGTCCGCCTATGATGTCACTGCTGATGGAAAACTACAGATTCAGGAGGTACTATACAATTTCTGTGTGTAAAATCGCTCCCTCATTCACTTGACAGCTATTTCCTTCAGACTTAAAGCAGGGTACTTTATAGTGAGTAAAGGTGAAGTATTTATAAAAGTATCCTTCATGTTCATGGTTCATATAGAGTGACTGCCATATGAAATTAAGCAGTTCGGCAACATCCAGCATCGTACTACAACATAGCATCAACTCCCTCACAGACCCACTTCTCTCTCTTTCTCTCTGTCATTATCTGCACATTGAAAACCTCACTCTAACTTCCTCTTTATTCTATATCCATCTTCATCTTCTCCGTCCCGTTTCTCTCAAACTCATCTATTCTACTCACCCCTCCCTCTTCTTCCGCTGCATCTCCTCTTCATCTTTAATTTATCTCATGTATTCATAACAATGATGGAGCAGCTTGTACCATATTCAAGAATGGAAACTAATATCCGGGACTGCCGAGAGTCATGCTACTGTACCAGACAGCCAGAGGAGAGCAGCACTCAAACCTTTTACCTAAATGAAATACCTAACAATCGACTGTATATATACACAGTACGCACTATATATGCAACACAAATCTAATCTGAATAGCTAAAATAATTCTTCTAAATGGGAAAGAACCTAATGATGCTTTTTGTCTGTTGTTTGTAATTAATTAAGGTTGATTCTCAAATGACTTTTTAATTAAATCAAACTCGACTGACAATTTAACAGGTTGCGACTGTTTCCCAGAAATTTAAAGCCATATTTTGACGACATTGCTTTCTCGGTCTCCACTCGGAGTAATCGATGCAGCTCTTGGCACAGCAGCAGTGCTTCATCAGAGCAATTGAGCGCTTTTTCTTTTATTCTGAAAAAGAAATTTACATCCATTCGTTAGGCCAATCACTTAATGCATTTCACCCACAGACCCCAAACGCTTTGACTTTTCCTCATAAAGCTGAAAATAAAATCAATATATGCCACTGCACTGATTTACAGAGGCAGATGTAGGAACAGCGTGGTCAAACCACTTTGTGGAGACACGCCCTGTCGACGAGGGATGCATCCATCTGACTTTATCTTTCCCGATTTGATGCTGTCTTTTTTCCCAAATGTAAAATCTGTATACCTACCTCACTGTTTGGAACTCATTGGGACATTTACGTATGTTGTTATGTGACTTAATGAATGTAGCTGACAGCAGAATAACTTTCATTCCAAATGACATTGACAAAGAAACTGCATTCAATATATACTGTACAGTACTGTATTTAGTGTGGATTGGTCATATCTGGTCAATACCCAATCCACTTACTGAGGTCAGTATTGGAACTGATCCAGTGAATCAGATCGGCATATCCCTAACGCTAACAGTAAGAATATAGGCTCATGTAGAGTAGATACGCTACATGTGTCTCTACTGACTAGTTTTTGACTTCTAAATAATTTGTAATGCTATTTCCTCTTAGTCTGTCACCTCTGCTTTACGATTAGCATAAGGAAGGAAGTTAATCACAAAGCGATAATATCCAGTGTGATTGCATGAAATGCTGTTACTGGCAGGGACTCTGTTTTACTCAGAGACACTTCAGTGAGTGGATGCTCGATGAAATGAGGGTTTCAACCCGACATCCATCGCTTCACTTCCATCCATAGAACTCTATACAGTCTGAACACACTCTGCTGACGTATGCCGTCTTCTTACATTATTAAGGCAACACTACAGTAGGTACTGTGTGCTACTTTGTGTATACTCTATTCTGTTTACAAAGTTGCACTTTTTGTATTTGTATATTGCTGAATCCCAAGATTTATTGCAAGCAATTGCCAAATGTTCTATATTGTGGTGGCAGTTTCTGTTAAAACAAGACACAAACCAAAGTAACAACTTGTCTTTCAGTGAATTTAATACAAAAGCATACATTAATAACTAAAACATCTGCAGATGGACTCACGAGCACAGCCACCTGTTGTGGACTATGGCAAGTGAGCCCCGAATACAAAGAGTAGTCAGTATTTATACATTTAAAGCATAACACGAAGATAAGTGCAAAGAAGAAAAGAAGAGAAGGATAGAAAGTGTATCAATGCGTCAGCACACAGCAGACAACAGAGCATCACAAGACATAACAAGTATTTCAGCAATCTGTTGTTTGCAGTTACAGAGAACTAAAATGTCAGGTCACTGTCTCCTGGTGACAAAGTTGAACATGTGAGGCCCTGAGATTGTCTAAAGGTACAGTGTTAAACTACAGATATGAAAATTGCCATTACAATATGCATGACAAATAAACTTCCAGCTAGGGCTGCATGAATTTAAAAAATATCTAATTGCAATTATTTTTGACTGACATTGCAATTGCGATATGACTTGCGATATTAGAGGGAACGATCATTTTCACATCATTATTCTCATTTTCATTGAAAAACATATTCAAATGATTACTGTGAGATTTTTGTGGGTATCTACCAAACAAAGATGTTTTTTTAAGCCTGTAGAAAGTTATTAATGCTTGATTTAAAATGGTATTTTGACACACATTTCACCTTTTAACAAATATTGTGATTTTAACAAATACTGCGATTTGAAAATTACAGTCAGGCCATATTGCGATTTCTATAAAATTTGGATTAATTGTGCAGCCCTACTTAAACCTTCAACCAACAGATAAGTAGATAATGAATTAGCCTTATTTCATATTATCTCTTCAACAGACATGTTGTCTGAAAACACCCAACAATGGAAAGTGTGCTGATGCGTTTCTTTCCTGAAACAGTTCTTCTGGAGCTAGCATCACTGTTGGTGCATTGCGCTTGTTGGACTGAGTGGTTCTACTGTACATCTTTGTGAACCAAATGGCTGCAGTATCATCTTGTATTATAATTAGATTGATGATGGGGGACAGTTTAATCTGCTAATGGAGGGCTGATACTGCTGAAGGAGAACACTCTAGAGAGGAGCAACATGAACTGGCGGGGAGCCAGGAGGAGCTGGTGTAGCGTTGGTCATCCAAATGACAATAAATCATGTCCTATAGTATGTACCCGTGCAGATAGTTTCAGTATGCAGAGGCTGTGAGATGTCTGCAGCTGAGACTTCTGCTGCCACATTAATACAATAAATATGGATGGAAATAAAAGGTCTCTTTCTGTATACAGTGTCCCATCTTATCAGGATAATCCACAAACTTCACTATCAATAGTTTCATTGGCTCCATTTCCTCTGTAGAAAATAGATCTAATAAAAACTGACCACCGATCTGATCAAAATTACAAGACCAGGTCGGATTTCACTGAACTGTTCTGGAGTTTGTATGTGTGACGGCTGGAAACTTGATGGCAACGGTTACTCTCTAGACTTTCGTTATCCAATCACTGTTCTCTGCTCTGCCCTGTTTTCCAGCTGGCCAATATGATCCTCCCTGAAGATGAGAACTTCCTGTTGATTTTCCGCAGAGAAGCTCCTCTGGACAACAGTGTTGACTTCATGAAGGTAAGGTCGCAGACTAAACCAAACACCATTATGGGATGCGACAAGACAACATGACGTGAGCCACATCCACCAAGAATTTTAACTATTAGGAATATGTCAACTGCAATGTGTCAATGAAAGGTTATAAGACCAGTACAGATTAACATTAAAACCACAAAAACTGCTGAGGTATCCTGATGGGCCAGAGGTCCAAGACATGATACATGAAGTGAGTGAGTGTCGTCACCAGATTAATTATTTTTATAGGACTGCTTATTGTGTACATAGACATAGGCCATATACTGCATGGTTTGTAAGGGTAGGGGGAAAAAATCGATACAACATAGTATTGCGATATTTTGCGCAATATTGTATTGATACATGGACGTCAAGTATTGATCTCTTATCATTAAAACTATTAACATCTTAACAATCCGACGGCCGCTATTCTGTCTTTCAGAGGTTGTAGTGGGCTCAGTCTTATAGCTAGAGTGAAGATACTGGAATCATATGAAACTAGAAAAACCTAGGGAATCGACTGGTACCAATCATGTCATGCTAGCATGTGTGGACTAGAACGCTAAATAACGCTCCAAAGTTACGCTAAATTTTGGCGAGGAAAATCCGGCATGACCATTTTCAAAGGGGTCCCTTGACCTCTGACCTCAAGATATGTAAATGAAAACTCTCTGAGCCAGAGCACCAGATTGGTACATTTTCAAACTAAAGAGTTGCAACACATGCAAATTATGAGGAAGTCTTCCAACAACCTCAGAACTACAAATTCTAACCAACTAGTTTGAACATTGAAGTATATTCAAGTAGTGGTGATAATACTCATTGCAGTCCTTTTTAACTTTGATGAATTATAAGCTGGTTTCAACCATCTAGATTATATCTATCTACTTTGCATCTAATTTACTGTGATATATCAACAGTGAATTATAGTTCTCAGTGTGAATGTTGCATTAAAAACACAACAGAATAACACCACTAGCTATGACGACACCTTTTAATGATGTCATTTTAAGTTAGCTGTATTCCAACTAGTTCACTGTATATTGCATGTAAACATTTGCTGATTTGCGCTTTCCTACCCACTGTAGATATGGAGGAAGTACGATGTTGACTGCAGCGGCTACATATCCGCTCGAGAGCTCAAGGTAAGATTGTCAGCACAAACACACAACAGAAGACCAATTACATATCTCTTCTCTGTTCGAGGAACAACCTTCAGCGGTGGCATTGGCAGAGAATGACTGTAACCCTCAGCAACTATTTCCTGTTCTGTCACACGCTGAGATGTTGGCCCTCTTTCTCACTACATAATAATGAATGTATCCTTTGTTTGGTAGAATGCGTTAGAGAATTGTGTGTAATTGGGTATAACTGGATTTGGTTGTTTTGTTGTCTGATTATGTGATGATCTTTTGTTCTTACTAGGCTTTCCTGAAAGATCTGTTCAAAAAGCATCAGAAGGAAGTGTCATCTGATAAACTGGAGGAGTACACAGACACAATGGTAGTAATACAATTCACTAGCACACACACAAACTCACTTTCCAGAGTAAAAGCCTCTACTTTGTCTAGCTTTAAAACAGTTAGAGGCAGCCTTTGGGTGTTTTTAGTCAGATGTAATAATGGCGATCTGACTTGCAATCAGTTCATGTCGACAGATACGTTTATGTTAAACCATTTCCATTCTTTACTCAGTGTGCAACTGGATTCATTGGTCACTCTACTGTGGCTGAATGTGGGCAGGAGACTCGATTGCATCTACTGTATGTAGTGGTTGTGTAGAGCTTGGGGGGTTAACAGTCAAATACTGCAATTTTCAGTACTGTACAGTATAAAAATGGAAAAAAATATATGTAACAGCTGTCCTCAAAAACATTTTGACATGTTTATTTTCACAAATAACAGCTGTGTAAGACTGAAAAGATTTAAGAGGCTGCAATCAGCTATTCTGCCTAATTAAAATATTGCTCAGGGGGGATTGTGATATTTTCTGGAGATTTAATGTGCTGCTGCATCCGTCAGAAGACTGTGACGCAGAAGGCAGTCTCCCTGAGTTACTTCTGTTGAAACCCAGGGTCTCAGATAGCCTATTCCTATCAATTTGGAAGAGATTGGTTCATGCTCAGTGTCACAGGTGTTCTGAGGAAATAACCATGCAACAGTACAGACAGATCAATTCACAGTCGCTGAAGTTCTTTTCATGCTTTTTTCATGCTCAGTCTATCGACTCTTTTTCTTGCAGATGAAAATCTTTGACAAAAATAAGGATGGCTGTTTGGATTTGAACGACTTGGCCAGGTACTTTTCAAGGACACATAATTGTCAGATGGTTGGATAGCCATAAAAGAGAGATTTGGTCACAATTTGCCAAATGCTAACATCTCAAAAAGTACTGCTTTGGTTAGCCAGTTTGCATTTTGAGAAAAAGTTAATATGGATAAGACTGATGTTAAAATGCTAGATGGGTTATGTTTGAGCTTGCAGTGTATTGGGGTTGGTGTAGGTGGAGAGATCAAGCAGCATGCCTCGGGATAGCTAGCTACCTTAGGATGCATTCACACCATATCCAGCCGTGTCGCGAAAACGCAAGTCCACCCCTTCATGTTGAATGAGGGTAGTGCGTTTGGGCTACGGCAGCCACAGGGGGAGCTGAAAAAACGCAGCGGCCTGCGGCAAAAAAAGTAGAAGCAGAATCAACTTTTGAAGAAAAGCAACTCGACGACACGCTACTGTGGTCAATTATGATGGAAGAAAAGACGTTAATCATAATGCAGTCAATGGGCCATTAAGTGACTCTCCCATACCACCGCACAACCCTGCGGCGAATCGCCGCAATGCCTGATCTGGTGTGAATGCAGCCTTACAGAGCTGACATCAACTGAATGGAGATTTCTACACCGCTACTCCGGTATTACAGTAGGAACACATTACTAAACTCAGACTGTTACAGTACTTTGATTACAACAACAAAAAAACACAATTATAAGGAAATGTTGACAATTCCACCACGAGGAACATCTTTCTCTTCGATAACTCGACTCTCATAAAACATGAATTTCTTCCTCAATTAGGATCTTGGCTTTAGAGGAGAATTTCCTGCTCCAGTTCGAAATGGATGTAAGTGTATATTTATGGCAGATGAAAACATTAAATAAGTTATGTTCTGTTATTTTTATCAAAATTTTCTCCTCCCATATTATATTTAACAACTCCTCTCTTCGTTTCCCAAGGCATGCAGTAAAGACGAGAGAAAGAGAGACTTTGAGAAGATCTTTAACCATTATGATGTTGTAAGTACAATAACACACTGGTTGGGACACAGATGATGACTACTATTTCATAATTTCCTATGTGAGAACGTTACATAGCAGACTTCTGACAAAAAGGTTGCAGGTTTGAATCGTCAGCTAGCCTGTAGGAAATTCTATGACGAGGACAGCGAAAAATCACTCTCAACATCTTCCTTTAGAGGCACCCAGGGGCGAAGCAGCCCCCTGTGCCACCAAAGCCGCCCAGTAGCTAAGTGTATTACAGTCTTATCAAAGGACTCACAGCTCAAGGGGAGTAATTCTTTATTCTTGTGATGGCGGCTTTCAAGTCAAGACAAGCTTCACCTCCACTAAACATTTTCCATCCTCAATTAACACACTCAAATGTGCATAATGTGTGGGGGTGTGCAGAAGAGGACCTGGTACAGCAACAATAAATCCAATTAGCTCCCTTACCTCTGTAATGAGACATAATAAAAAATTAAGCACCCATTATGCTGTCAAGTCACTCTGTGATGGTGAGTTAACTCTGCTAGACTCATTCACAGTACAGCTTCAGATAGGAGTCAATAATTCCTATCAGGAGTCACTGATAAGCTTCCCCTATTCTCTAAAATCATGTTTATGACCTTGTCTGTCTGGTCGGGTAGTGCATGTACTAAATGGCTTGTGTGGAACCTTTTTATTCTGCCTGCACTTAGGTTAATGTTCAGAGAAGCTTTGTTAGAAGTGTCCTGTGGCTACCAGTCACTCATGTTTCACAACACGGCTGAATCTATAAAACACCTTAAAGTAACAACACAGCAAGTGGCACCTTTTTTAAAAATGTGCTGTTTAAGTTAACAGCAGGCTTTCACATGACATCTCTTGATCCCGGAGAGGGTGAAAATGAGCAGAAAGTTACACATTTCAGCTTTAAAAGGGCCTTGGTCTCATGGTAAGAGACTGATGTCTCATTTGGCCGCATTTGAAACTGCCATCAAGCAAAAGTGTTTGCATTACTGCAGTGAGAAGGCAGGTCAGAAGCATTATATTTCAAATACAATTAATGTGAGCAGCTATATGATTAACAGGGTGCTTACTATAGCTACCCTAATTGCATGCTGGAAATTGTTCCAACCCCACAATGAACCAAAGGAACACGCCCAGAAAAGAACGACTAATGTGACTGAATAATGTGAGTGGGATGTGAATTAGATGAAGTAATCCATACTCCTCCTGTCTTTTCTCGTTTTTCTTCTGTTCTTTCCGTCTCTTTCTTTCCTGTCCAGAGTAAGACGGGAGCGCTGGAGGGTGCTGAGGTGGACGGCTTTGTTAAAGACATGATGGGCCTGGTCAGGGTAAGACACTATGCTGCTGAATTTTGCGAACATGCTTCCTGACATTTGGATATTAGAGTATTGTTTAACAAAAATGTACAATGTTGTAATGTACAGTTATACTGCATATCTACCATATATTACTGATCGTATTCCTTCTCCGTTTCCTGCACACATAGGGCTTGCTATCAAACCTCAATACTTTTTGGGTACCTGCTAAAATCATCAACAATGGAAATAACAGACACATTTCGGTTAGGGATGTGACGGTGGGGAAATTCCCACCGGTTAATAAACTTGTGTCAACACCGGTGTTACCAATTACACCGGACATTTTACAAGAAAAGATGACGGTCAATATGTGTAGCGTGCTTACTTTGATCTTTAATGTCGGGTGGCTGTTGTCTGGCTTTTCCGGTCCACTTTCACTGCGATTTCCAACCGGCGCTGCTCCGCCGCGTACACTGGCTGTGACCGCTCCGTCCTCCTCATGGCGATTGGCTCATTAACGTGATGGTTCCCTTATAACATTGGGTTTAAATCTGAAATATTGCCAAATGGGCACTTTTGCTTTTCGCTTCGACACCAAATCCTCCGCCATCGCCTTGTCTGTCAACTCTCTCTCGTCCCGTGTGTGTTAAATATGACACCTGCTACTCTATGCTGAGGCTCCATACTGAGCAGACACTTTCACTTTCAGTTTGTAGCGTCCGTCGTCCGACTATGTATTGATAACATGGCGGTGATACGCGAAAATGAACTAAATGGGTTTTATTTCTGTTAAAAAAGCAAAACGACGGTGAAGTACTGTAATCAGTGTGTGCCTGAACACCGTGTAACACCGACTACCATGGCAAGCCTAATTTCGGTCAAATGCACACTCTCGGATATCAACTTATCAAATGTGAGGATTCACTACTTTTCTGTAAACTGAATTTTGGATTAATAGTCATAGAAAACAATATTGACACTACTCTGGGCTCTGGGAAATCATAATGGACATTTTCATTATTTTTGGACATTTGACATTTTTTGACAAGTAGTTTATTAATCAAGAAGATTATCAGCAAAATAATCCATCAATAATGAAAATAATTGTTAGTTGCAGCCCTACAACTCTCTATACAGCTACGTCAACTCAAAATATTTGTGACTGAAAAACAGAATTATAAATTCTTGAAGACCTGCGGTGCACACAATGTGACCCAAATCAAACTGAATTTATTTATTTAAAATTCTTTACTTTGTTAAAAGTTGATTTTTAAGAGGAAATAGTTTTGAGCCGACAGTCAAACTGTCAACTCAAAGAGATGATATTCTTTGGAAGAGATACTAATTGAGTGCGATGAGCATCGACCTGTCTAAACGCTGGCATATTGATTACTTGCTATAAGTATAATGCCTTTCCACTCCCCCGCTCCCTTCCTCTCTCTTCTGTCCTCTGCAGCCCAACCTCACGAGTCAGGAGCTGGACAAGCTACGAGGCGTTCTGCTGCGTCACTGCGATGTCAACAAGGACGGAAAGATCCAGAGAAATGAGCTGGCTCTGTGTCTGGGAGTCAAACCTAAAATTGGTTAAGAGAGCTGTGTTATTATGAGATTATATCATGAAACACTGTTGTATAGTCAACAATGGTAGGATGTTATGTTTTGATTCAGGTCAGTCTAATTACTGGGTTACTTAACGTCAAAATTCATAAAGAGTTATTTGATGATAGAAACACAATTTGATACTGTGTGGTGAAAAATGACTGAAATGACCGTAGATCTTCTATGACTTGAAATGACAGTGTTTCTTATGCATGTTGTAGGCCAAAATAAAAGAATGAGATGTGAATGTTTTTTTGGCTAAAATGATGATGATTATATCAAATGAAATGTCTGTGCTGTAAGATCTGTGGTATATTAATCTGATTGTTAGTCGGTAAACATGTTTTTGAAAACACAGAATGTTTTTCATTGTAATATAAAGTTGTCTTCTTTGAGTTTGGTGCTGGAGTTTGTTGGCTATTACTGAAGTTTGGCCATTTGCATGTTTCTCTGCCAAAGAAGGCTGCAGTAGAGTATGTTGTTGTAATTTTAACATAATGAGCTGCAGAGGAAATAAAGCGATGTTGACAAGTGAGGAGCATATTGATTGTTCTGTTCTCTAATTTTTGTTGCTGTAATGTAAAAGCTCTTATGCTGCAATCCATTGCAAGTCGGAAGTCTGTATTTCCGACTTCCAATCTAAATGAGTCCCAGTGCAGCTGCTCTGGAAAACATGGAAGCCTGCAGCAAACTGATGCTTGTATGTGTTTAAGTATGTATGTATACTTACAGTCAAAATTTAATCTTACATTAATTAAATTAGTTTTTTATTTACTTACTGAGTGAATCAACATTTTGATCTGTTGATATAATAGAAATATACATAAAAACAAAAGTTATCATTAGGCTAGTCTCTTTCCTAAGATTTTCATTTTATGTAACATCTTAATTATCATTAAAACATCTTTAAAATAAATCTTGGTTATGTGTACAAATGTTGACTAGTTGTTACATTATTATAAGGCAGAAATGCTGCAATATTTGTAATAATTATATAAATGATGAAACTAAAAGCGTAGCCTTCATTGACTTTTGAATGCTTTTTCAAAAAGCATTCATTCACTCATTTTCACCACACTGTTCTGTACATGATGTTTGTTTGAATGCAAGGAATGAATTACAATAGAATTGTTCCTTAGATTTCACATGCGTCATGAAATGACTCATTAAATAAGACATTGATGAGTCACCAGCAGTAAGGGAGTATTCTTTGTATGAGGGGCTTACAGTGTAAAATAATATACCGGTAATATAATTAGGGCTGTCAAAGTTAATAGATGATAACACGTTAACACCACTAATTTCTTAAACGCATCAACTTGCGATTTTGTAGGTTGTAGCAAGATCATTTTTAAAGCTAGAGTGAAGAGGCTGGTATAATTTGAAACGAGAAAACCTAAGGGATCTATTGGAATCCACCAACCATGTCATACTAGCTTGTTGCAAAGGAGGCTAAATAACGCTCCAAACTTACACTAAATTTTGGCGAGGAAAAACTGCCATGACCATTTTCAAAGGGTTCCCTTGACCTCTGACCTCAAGATATGTGAATGAAAATGGGTTCTATGGGTACCCACGAGTCTCCCCTTTACAGACATGCCCACTTTATGATAATCACATGCAGTTTGGGGCAAGTCATAGTCAAGTCAGCACACTGACACACTGACAGCTGTTGTTGCCTGTTGGGCTGCAGTTTGCAATTTTATGATTTGAGCATGTTCTTTATGCTAAATGAAGTACCTGTGAGGGTTTCTGGACAATATTTGTAATTGTTTTGTGTTGTTAATTGAGTTCCAATAATAAATATATACATACATTTGCATAAAGCAAGCATATTTGTCCACTCTCATGTTGATAAGAGTATTAAATACTTGACAAATCCCTTTTTAAGGTACATTTTGAACAGATAAAAAATGTGCGATTAATTTGCAATCAATCATGATTAACTATGGACAATCATGCGATTAAATATTTTAATCGATTGACAGCCCTAAATATAATATAATATAATATAATATAATTTTGTTGACTGTAAATGACTAAATATGAATCAAAAAACTTAAGTATAACATCTAAAAAAAGAAAAACAAGCCCCAGGTCATGTAAGCTTGATAATATAGCTGTAGAGATGTAGAGGTAAACTGAGGCCTTAAACGTTGAACTGAACAGTTTCATCTCTACCAGTCACACTGAAACTCAGCTCACTGTGACACTTCTCCTGTGGGACGCAACAAGCTGACAGGGCGAGTCCTTGTTTGTTAAGTCAAAGCCTGAGAATCACAACGTGGCTAAGTAGATGGAAACCCTTTTGGCCACTAAAAGGGAGCTAATGGTGCGGACCTAAAAGCTTTACTGTGCCTCAGACCGCCTGATTGCCCTTCGAATCCCCACAAAGCTGGAGTGTGTGGTTTGATCTTGTCTCTATCTCTGTCTGTGTGTCTGTGTGTGTGTGTTTGTGTTAATTAAACAGAGAGGCACAACTACAAACAAAAATAGACTTTAGATAGTGTATTTATATATAGTAAATAGATACACTTGTGTAAGTGTTTGCATGTGTGTATTGTGCTTTACAGTGAAGGGCTTATGATTGTGTGTATTTGTGTGGGCAGAGCAGCTGCTACACAGCTGCTGCCAAACAAACAGTTTCCAATTTAGGCTGAAAGCTTTACTCCGCACCTTATCACATATCACAGGCCTCATTAGCACTGGGAGGTTCACCGTTACTGTGGTGCAGTAGCAGGGAATTTCAATAAAATAATATCTGATCATTCTCATCATCGAAGTAGAGCTGAAGCAAAGTTGAAGAATTCTAATGAAGGCATGATCAATAATATATTTTCTGTGAATCGCAAAATAATACTTATTATCCAAGTGAAAAAGTGAAGATGAGATGAGCTGCTTTCTCTGTTTGTATTCTCTTCTTTTATATTTCCTGTCGAATTAAGCCCCATTTTGGATGAATAGCAGTGCTTCAGACTGAATCTGACTATGTTACTTGAATTTCCGTGTATCAGTTGTTGTAATTTCCTGGTTGTCAGCCTACCAAGATATTTTAGGCCATACACAGGAAGCATGACCTTTGAGTCTTTTAAGCCCTCCTGAGCCCTGTTGTTACAAAAAAAAACATTTAACCATCCATGTTTTTTCCTGTTTAAGTAATATCCAGTCTACAAAATTGTTTCCATTCGTTCAGTAGTGATGTGGGCCTTATTGAACTGTGGCCTCACAGTCAAACAGCCCTGAACCAGCATTGTTTCAAGCTCCTAAACAGGTTATCAGGTAAGTAATGATGTAGTTAGTGGCGCATCATTGCTGTCACATTAACAAGAGCTGCACCTGGGGCTGTATGGCTCTGGTGCGTGATCGGTTGTAGATGAAGCCAGGGACACGACACAAATGATGCAAAACCAAGACAAATTCAGGGGGAAGCCACGGTCAAATAAAAGAGCATGTTGTGTATAACCTTTCGTTAAGGCCTAAATGCACATGATGTGTGCAGCGGTATAACCTTTAATTTTCTGTGCTCACTTTGTGGTTTGAAGACTTTTAAAGCCTGAATTCTTTTTGAGCCGATGTAACATTGTTATGAATTCTCTTCAATTTGCTGGTGCTGATCAATATGAGAGAAAGAGAGAGAGAGAGAGAGAGAGAGAGAGAGAGAGAGAGAGAGAGAGAGAGAGAGAGAGAGAGAGAGAGAGAGAGAGAGAGAGAACCCCTCCCTTCCATACAGAGCATTGCTTAATGCTGCCCTCTTGTGGTCAGACTGAAACATTGCAGCCCATGAATAAAATATTTTGATTAAAATTAATAATATAGTAAGTACATACAGAGTAAAAAAAAAAAAAAACATTTATGTGGAGTGAAGTCTCTCTCTACTGCTGTAAATATTGAAACAATCTCTGACAAACTATTTAAAGCCTGTTTTCTCAAAACGAAATCAGCTGTGGTACTCTGGAATAAACAAAGTTGAACGGAGTGCTAACTTGATGTGCTCATACCTGTTATTAAAATCTCTGGTTTCACCTTTACTCTACAGTAGGTAGATTCACTCTCATCCCCAGGAGATGGTACTATACTGTACCTCATAATAATTTGGGCCGATACTGACTCAAATAGCTGGATCGGATATCGTTGACAATGGGGCTGACCAATTAAATTCGATGTTCAAATACTATATACATTATATACTGGAATCCTAATTCCTGTTTAAGTTTTGACTAATTTGTTGCTGCATTAAAAAGGTTTACACTTGTAATCCCTGTTAATTTTGAAAATGTTTTACTTTATTTTAAGTTGCTGATGTACAATTTATTATTTTAATAATAAATAACAATTCAGTAAATGTATATCTATGTATTTATTTGTTTTACAAAGTTAGTAAAGCAATGTTTAAGTCAAGCCTGATGTCGTTACACATAAAAGAATGATCCCAGTCACTTCCACACAGTGAGGCATACAGCTTATTAATTAAACACTGGTATCGGTTCGGTACTCGGTATTGACCCACACCCAGGTAACCAAAGTCCAGGTATCAGTATCTGTATTGAAAAAGTTGGATCGGTGCATCTTTGATAATGTTTTGCCTGTCCATTAGTGCTGATAGATACAGGATGGCTGATAGCCCGCAACGAAATGTTACAGTTTTGTATCAACAACCACTTTTCTACTCATCTTGAAACAGAAAATAATATGTGTTACCACATCTCATTTGTATTGATCAGGCAAAGCCATTACTTTAGATAAGCTGCTTACAGCTATTATGAAAGAATAGCTGGCTTGCTGCATGAAGCTGGTATGTGCTTGTCTGTGCTTGGCTGAGAACAATAAGTAGTTAAATGTATAAAGGCCAAGCCGCCAGTCTCCTCAGAGGAGACAGACCACTGACCCCCTGCTCCCTTTTTCACCTCTTTTCTTTCTCATTCTTCTTTTCTTCTCTTTCTCCAGAGCATTCTCACTAAGTAAACAACAAATAAGAAAGGTGTTGTAAATTGTAACCCTTAAAAGTCTCCCTCTGCCCTTCTTTAAGGTTGCGTTTCTGTCCCTCTCCTAGGTGAAACCCAACATTCCCATTCCCAAAAATGCCAGCGCTAGACGCAGTTCACGGGACCTATAAGCTGAATTGTAAACATAATTCACAATGTATGGATCTGCCAGGTCACTGGTTGCCATGGTTTCAGCCGAGCACCTCAACGACCTTTACAACAGAAGGTCAGTCAGAGGAAAAACATATGTTTTGACACGAGAAAATTTGTGCTAGAAATTTCAATTATCTTTAATCTTAAATCAAGTGAAAATGACACAGAATATAGACAGAAAGGCCTACAACCAACCTTCTTCCAACAACTGCTACTCTTACATCTAGCCTGATGAAATTTCATGATTATTTCTTTTTCTTTTTCTTTTAATTGCCCCAAATTCACTTTTCTTACCGTAAATTGTAATAGATCTGATTTGAGACAGCCGTTAGTGGACGGTCTGACATCACAAGGAGACATCACAAGAAACATATACTACACGTTTCAAATGTTTTGTAGCAGCAAACAATAATTTAAATTAATAATGTATATTACTTTTGTAACTCAGATTTCTTCTTTTTTTTTTTTTTTATTCTACTAGAAGCCAAATCTTGCATAAAGAAAAATTTTACGCTTTGCTCCAAGAAAGGAGCAATAAGTACAGAGAGTGAGGGCTAATTCATTTTTAACAGTATTTCTGTAACAATCACAAAGTGCAGGTACGTCACAACGCACTTCAACAGTTACAGCATGTAAACTAAGTAAAAGGGACCTGTATTTAGAATGGTGTTGGGTAAATAATGAAAAATGTGTGGTCATGGTGCTTTAAGTGTGACGCTGAAGTCTCTTAACTTGCGTCACTTTCTATACAAATTGGACTGTCTCATGTGGTTGACAAACACTGTAGATTTACAACCATTGCCTCAAACAAACCAGTTACCAGCAGTGGAACTTGTGAGAATGTGACAAAGGCAATGACTTAAACCATCTGAAAGATTAAAAACTATGTTTTTATGCCAACATTTTGAAATTTGCTATGAAAGCTGTGCACGTATTTCAAATAAGCATTATGTTTAGTTGAAACAGGAAATTAGCAACACATCTTGAATATGAAAATTATAGGATTATTTGTCTGACTCAATTAACAGGCCAAGTCAAACTCAGTGATCATGGTTAATCTTGATATAAACATTAGACTAATGTCTCCAAAAGTTCATAAGTCAAGCTGAGATCTGATTCTCCTTCCAGGATGAAATATTTGTGTTTCATCTTCCCAGTCAGACCTCCCTGGGTTTGTTCTGTTTTCGGTGCTCTGTGTGCACTGCTAAAAATAATACCTGTAAAAATGTGGCCATAAATTTGAATATTTGTGTTTGTTTTCATAAGAGATCTCCCCCAAGTGGCAGCCATGTGCTCATCTCTTCAACCAAAAACAAGTTCAAACAAACATCGCTGTCCGTCCATGGCTGCAAACTGTGAACACTCAACAGGGTGTCCCATCAGAGAAGCTAAGAGGAACGGAGTTTGTTAGGCTGGGACCACTGATACCAGCAACCAATATGTGAAGAATACTTCCCTTTATTTGACTTTGTTAAATGTTTCCACAGACAATACAGCAAAATGTCCACGGCAACAATGCACAGAGCTGGCCACCTTTCACAAGGGTGGTTTTCAGGTACTAGTACTATTATTCAAAACACTTCAGGACACCACCTTCCATTTCCCTATACATCTGCAACAAGCTAATATCACCTGATGTAATACTAACCATTTATTCTTTTTTTTTTTCATTCTCATAAGTAAGTAGTTTATGAACAATTATTGGAAATGTTCAAAAATGTACTATCCAATTGCTTTGAGATATTTCTGGACTTGCACCTATGTAAATCCAAATCTACACAAATAAAACATGTGTCGAAAGTTTAGAGATATCCTGCTAACTAACAACAGTGAAAAAAGACATACTATACTCAGAGGAGCAAAATCATAACCCATCTTAATAGATGTCGAAATGAAATTACACTGTAAAATACTGCACCACAATACAGCACCACATCTAGTGTTTCTATCAGACAAAGTTTTGTGATTCCCTAATAATTCCCACTCACTTCTTGCTCTTCTATACACAAGGTTTCCATCACATCTGTCTGTCATGCTCTGACAGCACGTAAAGCCTTTGACATCCTCATGAAATGCATCCTGAGATTTTTCCATAATGCGCTGTGTTTTATTAGTGGAAGCTCCATATTGCATCCATCCACACAGCCACCCACCAACCAGAGGACACATCTGCCTCCGTCCCGGACCAGTGTCTCAGCTCATGTATAGTGGCGTGCAGCAAATAAACCCAGAGTGAGAGATTTGCGGTGGCCTCCCAAGCTGCTAAACCCACCGCCAGACTGCCACTTGGCGAGCAAATTGAAAATATGGGGAGCACTCAGTTTCATCCGTGAATGTGTGAAGGAAGTAATGTAAACTGATGATGTGCAAGGGAGAAAGTGAGGTAAAGAGATGATGGGTTAGAGGGAGAAATAGAAAGCCACTTTTTCTTTTCAACTCTCTCTGAACCCAACCAAAGCCTGATATGAACTCCCAGTCAAATACAACTGTCTCCAAGAATATCCCTGCAGCAACATCTGCGATGCTTTAACTCACTGGTTGTATATCCCATTAAGCTGACATTTCCACTTTATATCCAACAACACGGACGGATCAACATTGATTAAAATTCCTTTCAGTAGATATCATATGTGCAGTAGGCCAGTAATGGTGCGTTGCAGAGTTACATGCTTAGAGAGTGGAAGCCAATGTTTAATGATCTGAAAAAAAAACAATATTTTGTTTTAGCCATGCGGAATTATTCAAGCTATTTGTCTGGGTTTCCTTTGGACGAGCACTGATCAAATACTTTAATGCTTAAACTCTTTGATTCACTTCACACGTGATTCATTTTGCAGCGAACACAGTGCAGAAGATGAAGGAGCACTTTAAGCACTCTTAATCAAATAGTCACTCTGTGTCTGTGGTGTGCATAAAAACACAGAGACCATTTACTCAAACTGAACTCTATATGTTTTATCATTTTTATGAAACAGATG
Source organism: Adelosebastes latens (assembly GCA_916700685.1). Classification (NCBI taxonomy): domain Eukaryota; kingdom Metazoa; phylum Chordata; class Actinopteri; order Perciformes; family Sebastidae; genus Adelosebastes; species Adelosebastes latens. The sequence goes on from CAKAKR010068031.1 coordinate 103,833, forward strand.
GAAAATATGATGTCATGCAGATAATAAGCAGTTTTTCTTCCGTGTCGTGTATGTAATGGTCAGAAACAGTTATTTCAAACTACAATATGTGCCTGTAATTACATCATTCTCCAACAGAGAATCCATTCAGTCATTTTGCCAAATTTGCACCATACATCATAGCTGTTTGGGTGCAAATATGTCTCGTCCCAGATGGTTTTCAGGTGCTGAATACTGTTGGTTTACAGACAGTTATGCCACTGTTAAGTTATCAAACCAAAGAGTTAGAGTACAACATTAAAACACCATGAGGAAGAAGATTGGGAAAAATAGCAAAAGTCTTTATAATAAAACAATGATAACTAAATAACTTACTGAATTACAAAAACATCAAAAATCTGGCCCAAGACAAGCTTCTCAGTCAATCTCAGTTTATTCCAGCCCAAAATATACCAACAAAAGCTTTTTCTAGCTCTATCTAGTTGTGGGCGATACATCGAATATAGTCGATGTATCGCGGCTTGTCCCACGCGCGGTGTATAAAATGACTATATCGCGAACATCGACTACAAATTGTCATGTAATGTTTTTAAGCCACCCCACCGGCATGAGACTCGCTGTGGCATTTCCTTCTTTCCCTCCGGCTCCATCGTGACGTATTCGGCCGGCGTGTTTTTGTATTTGGAGGGAAGCAGTGGAGAGAGAAGGAGCCTGGAGAAAGCGGAATAACTGAAGCGGCAAGGCGAGTACGGTAGCGAGAGCACGACAAAGGCAACCAGAACCAGCCCAGAGGCAAATGACTCTGGCTTTCTCGCTTTCCAAAGCAATCCCATATGACAAAAAAAGTGCAAAATGCAAAGAAATCACGGCCGCTGTAAACAACTACACCGCAACGCCGGTTAGCGTAGTTGAAAAGCCCGGATTCAAAAGACTCATTAAGACACTTGATCCAAAATATGATCTGCCTGGCCCCAATTTTTTGCGGAGAAAGCTCTACCGGAGTTATACATTTCAGTGAGAGAAAAGTTGGCCAACCAGCTAACAGAGGTGACCCACTTCTCCACAACTACCGATCTGAACGTCCAGCTAACATAACTAAAACTGTTTTGTTAAATTTAACTTGTGATTTACCCCTTTTTACATGCAAGATTAAAATTGTTCCAATAGAAACCACTAATGAATATAAACAAGAAGGTTTTAATGCAGACATATGCTGCAGGGACTACAAGAATCATCATATTGGTGTGATTGTATGCATCAAAGGGTTAAATCGAGCATTTATGAAGTGCTTAGAGGATATTTGAAAATAGTGCGATATATATCGTGTATCGCAATATATATCGTGTATTGCGATATATATATCGTGTATCACGATATTGCCTAAAAATATCGCAATATTATTTTTAGGCCATATCGCCCAGCCCTAGCTCTATCAGACTGATGATGTGTTACTAGTCCATTTCCCTTTTACACCTGCTCTCACAGACAGATCTCACACAGAGAGTGCTGCTTGGCTGCTGAGAGTAACTGGCCCTGTTTAATCATAAATTGATAACTTAATAATCAGTAATATGATTTTGTATCTCTTTTGTCTGAATAGTGTTGCTTCATCTGTTCCTGAAATAATACTGTGGCTGGCTGCAATCATGGATTCATGAATATATGCCTCCAGGCGCTGTCAACAGAAAATTACTCACTAAAAACTCCAACGGGAATTTTGTCTTTCATCCAAATTAACGAATATTAATACTTCTGCATTGGATTAATCACAAAAAGGGCCCAAAATGAATTCGGTGTCCCAAACTATAAATCAAGAAAGCAGAATACTGACCATAAACTAAAAATGCAACACCAGCTTTAACATCTGCTCATAATGAATGTCGGCAGAATATAATAAAACATGCACCATGTGATGTTTTTCATATTTTCTCTCATCAAGTTCCTCGCTGTGAACAGAAGACGTCATTGAGTCCTTCTTTACAGAAATTGCCTCCACAGTCATAAGGAAAAGGGACAAAAGATCCTCCACCTACTGCGCCACACAGACTGTCGACCACATGTTACTCTTTGATTTGTTGCAAAAACATTAATGATGTTGGACTGTCAGCGTAAACTCTGAGTGAGTCATCGAGAGCTCTCAGTGGTGGCGTCGACTGTGTGGCCTGACCGCTTGGCAAAAGGCTTGATGCCCTACAGCAGAGTCCCAACAACAGCTAGCAGGCTGACACGCCGGCTGTTAGCAGTAGAAGGCTTTTACTGTGCGATCTGTCTGTGTTTTGAAAGACCTCAATTTAAAGTGGAACTGAAATGTTTCCTACCACTGGAGGATGACGGGTTTTTAGGGGGTAAACGAAAGTGTGATAATAACAGAAGGATTGAAATCTCAACAGCCACTGGTCCTACCACAGACCCCCTCTGGACAAAGGAAACACACAGACAAGCAGGGATAAAATACAGCAAAGGCTAGCAGGCAACAGTGTCCTCCATCTTTCTCCATTTGAGGCCAGCAGCCTGATTTCCTCTCATTCCTCCATCTCTGTCTGTTCTCATCCATATGTTCCTCTCTAGAGTGGAAATATTTCACAGATACCATGAATGTGCGTATGCAGACTTCTCACCTCATTCCTGGGAGATATCACATTTTGCCATACTGTGCCAAGAGGTCACACAGTAAATAAGTCAATAGGGTTAAGTTTTCACTCCAGGATGTATATTTGCATTTTAGGCTGTTCGCAAATGTTCACGATTTAATCATTACTAACTTTCACTATTCTGTGACAAGCAAACAATGGAAAAACATGAGAAGAACAACTTTAGGTCAGACTTACTGATGCTAGTGAGTGACCAGGCCTTACTGAGCGAAGGAGCCTCAGATGCCAAAGAGTGAGGTAAGTGAAGAGGGCTGAAGAGAGACAGAAGAAAAGCATTGTTTTGAGGGATTACAATCAAATGAATCACACATATTTTAGAATGAAAAACATATGAGAGAGCAAAATTGATTTGTCTCACTCTTCAGAGGCAAAACAGAGGCAGAATTTGCTTTAAAAAGACCAAAGCAGAATCAGAAAAAAGCAGTAATCCACACAGAGTCGGCAAACACAACCATCCTGTGAAATTTGGCATTCTTCAACTTCCTCTGGCAAACTATTTGAACAGCACTGAATCAAGATATTGGCAGAGATATCCACTGCTCGCTGGAATCACAAGTCATTTAGAAAGCAGATCTTAACCTCAATTTCATGCTCTTTTTTTTACTAACTGGGGGAAGGAGATGGACAGGAAAGTCCAGACCGAGACGTCTTTGTTTGACATCTTTTATTGATGAAGTATGCAAGTTGGGAGGAAACTGCATATCAATGTTATCCGAAACAGCTGGCTAGATGTGGTAGTTTCTAGGTCACATATTTTAGACATTTGACTTCGCTGAGAACAAGATATTGCTATGGCAACAGACAACAAATACTGCAATAAATAAAATGGCAGCAGTGGGTGTAACCAAATGGTGCACGTCAAGTATAAGGAATAGAAAATGTTGAACACTAAACTGCTACAACACATTAGTTTATAACTAGCTACTCTCTGAAAGGAATTCCTGTGTAAGCCTAATAATACTTATAGTATATAGCCCCCTATGTTCATACACCTTTCAACAGTGTCAGTCCAAATTGAAATTATAGTGCTCTGGATTTCTAACACTAAGTACTATAATCTTTTCTTAAAACCTCTACATATCCTTGCTTAACCTACACAGGTGTCTTCATGTATTCTGGCTAATTAGACGTCTTCTTAGGACTGTGTGAGCATGTCCACCTACCTTCAACCTGAGCAGCTGGTCTAATCAACCTGAAGAAGTGAAAACACCTGTGGGGGTGTGCGGGGACCTCAACAAGGTTGTGCCAATTAATCCCTTGAAAAATGTTTAGTTTAAAAAGTTTAAATACCTTGAAACATAAATATCTATACAGTAAGTGCTTATCCATGTACAGTAATAGTAAGACATGTGATCATTTATTCATTTTGGTCTTAAGTCTGATGATTTTACATACAGCTGCTACATAAGGGAAACACACAAACTCCAGGTTATCTAATGGCCACTTCATCTGCAATGTCAATCTCTCAGATGAAAATAAAAAATGAGGCAGCCATCAAACACAGATTAATGGCACAAAGCCCCCATCATCACACAGTGGAAACCAACCTCACCCTCAATACTGGTAGCCTATGTACAGTAAAACTCATGCCAACAAATAAAACAGAAATATCAGATGTCCAGAGCAACAAAAAAAAAACATGTCATAAATAATTGCATTGTATTGTATATACTATTCACTCACTAGCACCTGTGTGTCAATACAGGATTAACTACATCAGGGGTCTGCAACCTGCGGCTCTTTAGCCCCTCTCCAGTGGCTCCCTGTTGATTTTTTAAAATGGAAATGAATAGCTGTTTTTTGTTTACATTTTCATTTTTATTTATCATTGTTGTAGGTCTATGGTACAACGGTATGACAAAGTATTAGGGCCACATTGAAGAAAAAAAAAATATCTGAGATTTTAAGTATGAAGGCATAAAATTACAAGAAAAAATTCATGTTTATGAGAAAAAAAGTCGTAATATTATGAGAATAAAGTCATAATATTATAAAGTAGTCATTTTAAGTGTTATTTTCTTTTTTTCTCGTAAAGTTATGACTTTATTCTCTTAATATTACGACTTTTTTTCTTGTAAATTTATGACTTTATCCCCGTAATATTATGACTTTTTTCTCGTAAAGTTATGACTTTATTCTCGTTATATTACGACTTTTTTTCCTCTTAAATTTATGACTTTATTCTCGGAATATTACGACTTTTTTACTCGTAAAGTTATACCTTTATTCTCGTAATATTACGACTTTTTTTCTCGTAAATCTATGACTTTATTCTTGAAATATTACGACTTTTTTCTCGTAAAGTTATAACATTATTCTCCTAATATCACGATCTTTTTTTCTCGTAAAGTTATGACTTTATTCTCTTAATATTACGACTTTTTTCTCGTAAAGTTATAACATTATTCTCCTAATATTACGATGTTTTTTTCTCGTAAAGTTATTACTTTATTCTCGTAATATTACGACTTCTTTTCTCGTAAAGTTATGACTTTATTCTTGAAATATTACGACTTTTTTCTCGTAAAGTTATAACTTT